>CBVK0103905784.1:0-17187 GCA_900067695.1 Picea abies | reverse complement strand
GTCACCGACTTTGTTGTTGACCTCACAGGGAAGTGTGCAGAAGGCCTACAGATGAACTGGGCGAAGTACCTAGTTAACTAGTTGGAACTAGATTGCCGAGAAGCACAGGATCAGGGTTATGAATTTCATTTCAAATGGATCCTGGTCCTCATTGCATTTGTTGCCTCAGAGATGCCAGAAGGAGCGACCTTCCCAGAGATCGAGCCATTTGAACCACTTGCCGTGAAGTTCGCTACCCTGTGGTATTCAACTAATATGAACAAACAGTGGCAGTCAAATGTTGTGTTTCATACATACTACCTCCAGCTAAAGCGAGCCATCGAAGTCGAGCCTCGCATGAATCTGAACACCTTACAATGGTTCCGACCCCTGATGAAGTTCAACGCAGATCAACACTTTATCTACATTACAACGCGAGCAGATGAACATAAAGAGCAGCTTTAGTCATATTATAAGCTTACAGAAGAAGACCTTGAAGAAATCACTAAGGAATGGTCTGCTGACCTCCTTATCCTCGCCAACCTCGCAAAGATATCTGATCTTCACAACCCAGAGGACACTCATAAAGAATAGAATCCACTCGGAACCAACAGACAAAAGAAGACTGAGGAGGTCCAAAACTTAAGCAATACCTCAGGAAAGACTCTTGCAGTGTCACCTGACTGAGGGGGTGATGACGAAGTAGAAGCTAAACAGAAGCCCAACAAAGTAACACCACCCAGAGACGAGGTTGACTCCTTGAAGAAGAGGAAGGTTTCCTCCCTGAAACCTTCTTCCCAGAAGAAATTGAAAGCCACCATGACCAAGATGCAGACTGTCCTCACGTCCGATGATTTTGACTTCATCATAGTAGCCCTGAATGACGCTTCACTGGAAATAGCAGAGAAACAAGAAGCCAAGCGTGAAGAAATGTATGATAGAATTCAAGTCAAACTCTGAGGGGTATAGTAGGCCCTTCAGTCCATCCTCCAATTCTTCACTACGCACCTGCCATCGGGAGAACCAAAGTTGGGAGATGAGCTAGCGCAACTCCACTAACTAGCTGATACAGTCGAAGCTCGCCTTCGACGAGCACAAGAAGAAACAAAACAAGCCACCCAGGCCTTGAAGCAAGGGAAAGGCATACTCATAGAACAATGCAATGTTGTAGAACAAGAAAATATTTCTCTCTAAGCAAAGTTCGATGAATATAAAAAGCACATATACAACAAGGAAAAGAACAGTTGCTCACGGAGCAACTCGAAGTGAAAGAAGCGGTCAGTAGAGCACTTTTCTCTATGAAAGTCATAGAAAAAAAGGCAAAGGACTAAGTCACATAGCAAGTAGAGTAGCTCACAAAAGTTATCCAATAGCTACAACAATGCATCACAGACTTATAGCTCCGCGCAGTACCGAGACTCCACGGGATGTAAGGGATCAAAGAGAAGCAACTGCTTGAACCACAGTTGAGAGAATGAAATCCCTTGCTATGGAATGTAAGAAACTTACTAATCATGGTGCCCAGATCTATGAGAAACTCACTGAGAATCCATAACTGAAGGCATTGGATTCACATCTCCAAGAGGAGAAGTATCAAACCGAATCAATACAAGCGCAATTGAAGCCCCTGTCAGTTGTAGAAAGAATGAAGCACTCCCAAGAGTAGTGCACTACCCAACAGAAGATCCACACTATCCAGATAAGAGATATGGAAGTAACTCAAAAGCTCCAACCTGTATAAGATAAGGCCTACCAATTGTTCACAGAGTTCGAAGGCCGAGGAGCAGAACTGGAGCAGGTTGTCACTGTAGTTGAACAACGCCTAGAGGGACCTGTGAATGAGGTAGTCATCCAAGATTTCACTGCACAAGAGGTCATGGCACAATAGAAAGTCAAAGAAACTTGAGCCAAGATAAAGGCTTTCGAAGTAGAACTACCCAGATCAAAGTGACTCGGGACGCGTCACAGGTGAGTGTTGGGGGCTTGCTGGCCCTTGACCAAGTTTTGGGAGATCCTTGGTCAAGTTGACCAATTTTGGGACTTCGAAAGCCTGTCGAAGGAGGAGCACAAGATGAAGCAGATATCGTGGGATCTCGACCCTTTTTGGGTCCTTTTTTGGATTTGGGAATATGTAACGGGTATGGGGATATCGGCCCATGGGTTTACCCATGTTTAGGCCTATTTTGTAAAGTATATATAGAAGACTAGGCGATGTAATGAGAGAGGTCATAAGGAATAGCTAAGTGCTAGAGTTGGATCTGTGTGATCATGATTATAAATTTCTATGTGCATATTGTGTGAGACTTCCATAGCTACATGCAAGTAATTGTAAGAAGGCTTGGTGCTTCACCCTAGCTCGAAGAAGGAGGATCTGGCAGAGTGCGCACAAATCTCCTATCTTCTGCAGAGTAGGATTTTGATGCTATGTGCCTGTAAGAAGCTTGACAAATATAATAAAGAATAAGAGTTGGTGGACGTAGCCCCAGGGTGGGGGTGAACCACGTATATGTTTTGTTGCTCTTCTTTGTGCAATGTATTGATGTGTTTATGTCCTTACTTTATAAGTGCTTTGATATAGATAGATAGATTTGTTTATACTTTGTGCTAATAATGTATATGGATGTTAGATCTGACTTATATGAATGCGCTAGTACCTGAATCTATTATATGTAACCTACTTCTCTATGATAAGTTCTTAGATACATCAGATCTAAATGAATGATGTGATCCTTTGTTTTATCTATGTAGTAGATAATGGTTAAATATTGATGAACTATCGGTGGTAAGTGCTCTATTAAGTATTACAATCACATATATGTGTCCCAGCTAAGGTTGCAGACACCTGAGTCCTGCAACCACCCCTGCTTCTACCTTGGAGACTTCATCTGCTTCATAGGTGTTGCCGAAATGGCCGATAGTTAGAGTTTTTTTGGTGCATTGTTGTAGCATTGAACCCTGGGTCTGTCCCTGTGCCAACAGGGATAAAAGAGAGTGGGAAAATAGAAAAGAGGAGGGAAATTTTCATAAGAGGGAATTAGTATCAAATAACACATGTGGCCTACATAAGTTAAGTTGACATCCTTTTTTAAATGTTTCTGTGAAAAACACAAACCGTTCTATGAATCAGCATTTAAGAGGTTTAGATACCAAATATTGGCCCTTCTTGTGTCAAGTACTTTTTGAATGATGTACTCAACTATCATTTTAGATTTTTCTTACAGGCCACATATTTTTGAATTTAATGACACGTGCGACATGCATACATTGACATCCTTTTTTAAATGTTTTTGTGAAATAATCCACAAACTGTTCTATGAATTACCATTTAATAATAGGAAAGGTTTAGATACCAAAAAGTACTTTGTGAATGATGCCATCAACCATCATTTTAGATTTTGGTTACCACCATAGATTTCTGAATTTAATAACACATGTGGCCCAACATACATTCATGTCCTTTTTAAATGTTTATGTGAAATAATCCACAAATAGTTCTATGAATTACCATTTAATAATAGGCAAGGTATAGATACCAAAAACTACTTTGTGAATGATGCCATCAACTATCCTTTTAGATTTTGGTTATGACCAGAGATATTCAAATTTAACAAGCCCCATTATTGCAAAATCATCATTTTCTAGTCCAATATTTTATCCACTTACTCATTTTCTATTGTGCTTGTATCATTAAAAAGGGTGTGAGGAAATGCTTTGTTGAAGATTTATTTTTATTGCAACTTGTGTGAGTAATTGTGTTCTTGATACATTGTTTAATGGCTTGAAATATTATTGTAAGTATTAAACTTCCTCCATGATGAGTTGTTAGCATTAAACCTTAATAATTGCATATCTAGAAACCTCCGCAAATCTTGGTTTAATTCGTATGAATGACAGATCTCCTTCAGCCTTTCGGACATTAATGAAAATCTTAGCGGTTCATGCATGATGATCTATTATCATTAAAGCTTAATAATTTCATATATATAAAGAAGTGCGAAGGTGGCGAAGATGGCAAAAAGCGATTGAGCATTGGACATTTTGTGAACCCACCAACCCGCGAAAGAGATTCCAAGAAATGACCAAGTATGGAAAGCGATTTGACGAGTGTAAAAATAGGGTCACAAGTTATACTTGGGAGATGTCAGGGCCCGATGGTCAAATTGTATGTCTCCGAAATTTTGACTGCAAAATGTGTAACACGGAACATGGCATGATGATGAACTTCGACAGTTGATTTGTATATCACAGAACTCTAGGTGTTGTTTGCAAGTTGCAGAACAATGGAAGCAAAATGTTGAGAAATCTCTCCCAGGAACCGACGATGGAAATAGTGGACAAGTATGGAATGGGGAAGCGGTCAGTCAGACTTGTGATATAAAAACATGAGACATATTTGGAAAAATGACTAAGTAACCAGAAAGGGAACGTAAAGGAGAAAAAGAAAGGGGAATTTGGTTGTCAATTATTATATCGAGGAAGTCTTGGTGTTGTTTGCAGAGAGAAGAAAAATGGAAGAGTATTGTTAAGCCCGCCTAGCGGGGAACCCACGATCGAAAAAGTTGTTGAGTATGGAATAGGGAAGCTGTTGATCAGACTCATGATATAAACACATCAATGGAAATATGAACGTGTGAATACACCAATCCACACACTTGGACATTTTCCGAAAAATGACTAAGTAACCAGAAAGGTAAGGTAGAGGGAAAAAAGAAAGGGGAAGGCAATTTTCGGAAGCGGGAATTGGTCTTAACAAAGCTCCATTGATGGTCTTAACAGTAACTATGAAGTGCATTGGACAAGTGAACAGGCTCTTCAATCAAGGAATAGAGAAAGTGAGTCATGGTTATACTTTCGAGGATGTGTTTGCATAAGAGAAGCATCGAAAAGCTTAGAAAAATCAATTTTGGGATGTTCAAGTAAAATTATTGTACTGTCAACTTAACCGTAAGTATAACAATGACTAATTTTAATTTTGATTTTTTGTGGTTGATATCATAGTTCCATTGGACTTCACATAGCATATATCCTTTTATTTCAAAATATTTCTGAAGATGAATTTTGGTAATTTCATCGATCAAGTAAAAGTGCTAAAATGAACTACATATTACATTTTCTTCACAAAGCTTACATTAAAAGGAAAAGAAGGTCTTGTATATTCTTTAAGATCATAGAAAAATCGCTAATATCCTGAATGTATCATCCAACCATCATTCAAAAACTAGGCCCATGAGAGACTTCAACCACAGCATGAAAGCATATGAACAAAAGTCTGTCAAACATAAGACATGACAAAATCAGTGGAGTTTGGGCATTGTATCCCATCTATAACCAAATACCCAAATGGGCACCAAGAAATTTGTCGATTATTATATTACAATGAACCAAGATCACTATGAGCATTTGCTTCTGATAGTACTATGAACAAAGATCACGTTGACCTGAAAATGTTCCAACATTACTAGTTCTGGAAATGAGTGTCAGCATTTAACTTAATGGAGTTCGAACAATGACAAATTTGCAATATTATTGAAAATGTCTGATGGTTCCATTCAAAGGAGCAAGCCATTTTGACGGCTCAAAGGATGGACCTAATTTATTCACAGTTGGATACTTTGTATGAGGTCTATCCTCATGTTTCTCATTCCTGGACTAAACAATCTTATGAGCTTCCTGTTCAATTTACCATGGAACTGCAAAACTCTATTCATATCCTCATTGGGTAGCATGGACAAATACATATGATTTTGATTCGTTTCCTGTCAAAATGTAAATTTACTATGGACGTGAAAGTCATGTAACAAGTAGACATTGTTTGCCTTCTTTTGTAGGTATACATCATATGGAAATTTTGCTAACCTAGGAAGCACATCTTGTAACAGAGATTGTCTAATTGTACAATGTACAATTGTGTTGTTGAGGGTTCAGATGGAAGCATTAAGGCAATGTCTATATATGTAAGGGCATTTTTTACTGCATCGTAGGAAATCAATTGTGCCATCATTTATGAAAGAAGAGGAAAAAGCAGGAGAGTTTCATTTGACACATACAAGATCGAAGGGGGTCGAGTATGCATTCGTTGCAACCAAAACACCCTCAACCTGCACACGTGAGCATAGTAGTTAATATATTGAACAATATAATATAAAACTGTACAACAAAAAACATTGCAGAAAATTGTTCAAGGCAATTTTTATAAGCAAAGTGTGGATGGAATTGTAGATGTATAGACACAATAATTGTCAAGGTTGTTAGTTTTTTGAGATCCTGTAATATCCCTAGGCCAAACCCAATTGTAATGTAAATAAAAATGTACTTAAGCTGGTGAGATGTTTGATATCATTTTTGTAAGCACCTTTCATGGCATAGTGCATGCATGTACTGCGCAGTAAAATGAGGAAGTGTGCACATTCCAGGATACCACACACAACAACTTAAGTGTGTGTGATTTTGAGTTCAGGGAGCCTTTGTGTATATGTTGGTGAGCCAGTTTTGTGATTATTAGGCTGGAGAGCCTAGATGTTAAAGGATAGTGTGCCTCCTTTTGTATATGTCTCAACATTAATATAAAATACATTGCTGCGCGCAAAACAACAACTATAAAAGAGTATGGGGGACTAAACTCCACTAGTTAGGGAAAGGGTGGGGTAAAAGTTAAGGAAAAGGGGCTAAGCCAGGGAGATTAAGCCAAAAAGGAATATTATATTAATATTTCTTAAAGTATAAAGTATGGATAATTATTTTATCCTAAGTTTTAAAGATGGGGACAGGTGGGCCAAAGTAGCTCCCAACATGACAAGTGTCAAGTTGGGGACATGCATACATATTGTTTGGACTTAGTTCATTTCCCATCATTCTTTCCATCATTCCTTCCATCATTGAATCATGCATTCAATCATCCATGGGAAAAGACACACTCATTGAGCTACCCTTTGTACCTTCATATCATTGTACCTGAACTGTATCCATAACCATACATGTTTTGAGTAGATGGTTAGATTTGGAGCTGGACTGAAGAAGCGGGTTGTCAGGCCCGTGGGATATTGAAGAGGTGGGTTGTTAGGCTTGTGAGTAATGTCTCTCTAGGTGAGATAATTGTTGGGAATTGTTTTCCTGAAGGTGTTAAACTACAACTAAAGGGCTCTGAGACTTCCTATCCGGCCTGTTGTTGAAGCCCAAAAAGGAAGTGGGGCAACCGAAGGACTGTTGAGCAGAGAAGGGGCACACTTCCTGGGGTGGGACAGGCATGTGGGGAATGAGGAACTATAGGATGTTAGTTTGAATAGGCACCTGTGATAGAGTATTTCCTATTGTCTATGACCCATTATCATGTTTAGGAGTCCCTTTACCTGGGTGGAGTTTAGTCCCATCTCTGGGGTGACCCATTGTTGAGAGTGATAAGTAGTGTGGTCTAAGACTGGGAGTTTCGTGGAAGGTCTGCATGCAGTTGGTGATATTCTTACCAAGATAAGTACCAATTGTGTGATAAATTTACATGTTGCATTATTATTTACGTGTTCAGTTTTATGGGTTTATGTTATACGTGGTTATAACTGTCTGTATGTTTATGGGTATTTCTTGTATATGTTGCAGGTCTATGCTTACTGTTATTTCAGTATGAATTGTGATTTTACATAATGTATTTGTCTGTTTACATTTTATATATGAAGTTTCGCAAAGGTTCTGTGTGTATATGTTTTAATTGTATGCAGTTCAAAAATGTTATGTGGCATAGCTCAGTTGGATGTTGGGTATGTTACAGTATGTTCCGCAGAGAGAATGAAATCATTCTTTGGAGTAGCATGCCTCGACATGGGTGGTCGGGGATGTTACAATATGGTATTAGAGCTTCAGTTTTCAACACTGAGCCTGGATGGGATGAGCAAGTTGAGTTGAAGCGAAACTCTACAAAGGATTTATTTCAAAGTGGCCAAATTTCAAGCTATAGAGCATCTATGGTAAAAAGTAACAACAATTGTGCAGAATTGGGAAAAAGCCTCAATTTTTGTTGTTAAATTCATGAGAAAATTGAGAAATTTGGCCATGTGGTGAGATATTCTTTATTTAATATCCATTCTAGCAAATCCAGACCTAGAATTGGTTGAATTTGAAGTCACAGTGAAGCCATGACAGTTGGAGCGATTTTTATAATTAAAATTCTCAATTCGTGAATTGAGTTTGAGAAAAATTCGTTCCAGAAATGTCAACCCACAACGATTTGTTGTTACAGAGGTTGAATTGGTGTTATCATGGTGAAATTGAATAAATTTCATAGTTTCATAATGTCTATGGTAGAAAATGGGAAAAAGTTAAGCAAAAGCCCCAATTTCTGCAGCAGAATTCACGAGGAATTGATGCACATAAAAATGAATGTGCGTAGGTGGGCGCACTAAAAATGCATGATGCACACTAAAAAGATTGTGATATGTAAAAATTGGGCACTGCACAGAAAAATATTGGCATGCTGGTGTGCGCTCTAAATTTTGGCACCACGCGGAAAAATGTTGGTGTGCGGCTGCACATGCTAAAATTTGGCACTGCGTGGAAAAATGTTGGTGTGCGAGTGCACGCACTAAATTTTGGCATCGCGCGGAAAAATGTTGGTGTATGGGTGCACGCACTAAATTTTGGCATCGCGTGGAAAAATGTTGGTGTGCGGGTATGCGTGCTAAATTTTAGCACCGCGCGGAAAAATGTTAGCGTGCTAATGCACGCGCTAAATTTTGGTGCCATGTGGAAAAATGTTGGTGTGCGGGTGCGCACGCTAAATTTTGGTGGCGCACAGAAAAATGTTGGTGTGCAGGTGCACGCGCTAAATTTAACATTGCAGGTGTGCACACACATAATAATGGCACATGTGGTGTGCGCAGTATTGGCAAAGAGTTGAGAAACTTTGTTGGTGCACGCACAATGTGGGTATATATTATCACGCTACAATTTAGTTAATGATGCATGCAGAATATTGGTGCACGGTGCGGGTGTATTAAACTTTGACATGGTGCAACGTGTAGAATAAAATGCATGTGGACTATCAACGCGCAATAAAAAAATTGTGCGCAACAGGTAATAGTGCAAGCACCAAAACTGTGCGCGGTGGACATTGGCGCGCAATACAAAAATAATGTGCACCAGTTATTGGCGCGACAAAGAAGTGATGCCCAGTGGTTATAGCTGTGCAGAGCATGATTTACCTTGTGGTGTTGCTGTACATGATAAATATGGGTGTACATGTTGAAAATTGTGTGCTCGGAGTTGTTTGGAGGGTGAAGAATAGCAGAAAACCAATGATTTTCTGCGACATTTTATACTATTTAAACGTCATCTTTTTGCAGCACGTTTTTTAGGCCCTTAACAACATTTTTAGCAACGCAAAAACCACAAAAAGAGAGTGTAATAATGTACACTATGTCTCTATATCTCAAATAAAAGAGCTCGGAGAGAGATTTCTAATGGTGTAAACCATTCGTCAAACAGAGCTTTTATGAGAAAGTTATAGTACAAACAATGGAGGGTAAAGTTTAAGACCCAACTAACTTCAAAGAGCCATAAATTTCTGCTTCGGAATGAGATTGAGGCACAAGAGCAGTAAATGGAAATTTATTGAAGCATAGAATATGGTTCTAGAGTTGAATTAAATTTCTATGCATGTTAAAAATGTTTAAGATGGTAAAGAAGGCACATGTAGCATTCTAGACCAAAATCATGAATTGGCCTAGAACTTCAGCAGGTTGTAACTAGCATCTTGGAACCCATAAAAAGGTGAAACTTGGACAGAGTTTCCATAATATGTATATGAAGAAACCCAATTGAGGTCCTACGAAAATTCCAATGGAGTAGGTGCAAAAATGCATATTTACAGTGCAGATTTGCGCCAAGTTGAAGTGTGAACAGAAAAATTAATGGACAATTTTCAAATAACCATAACTTCCTTGTTTTTTGAGTTTTTCTTCTTAGGATGCTAGAAGACCTGATGTCCATAGCAGACCTTTACATTTTCTCCTCAATTTCTTCCTCCTACTCACCCTTAATACAACTTACTGACTTAAGTTGAATCAAGACTTCACCTGCTTGTGCATGTTGGTCCAGTTTTCTGAGTTAAAACAATATTATCCCAAGTCTATGCCCATTCGACCTCTTTAATTTATTCATTGTGACATATAAACTAGTGGGTACTGGGCTTACCTCCTATGGAATCAGGAGGTGACTTCTGGTGCTAACATTTCTGGTGTCGTTTTCGGGGAACAAATTGAATACTTTTCCCTGAGATAGAATGACAACGATCTTATGATTCCGAAGGAGTGTCAAATATCAAAACCATTGAAGATTGCAACCTACACCTGGTGAATCCATTGATGTAAATCCATTTTTTCAGTTGTGGCTTCCATAGGCAGACGAATGAGGTCTACTCCACAACTGCCTCTAGCAACACCTAAAGCTGACCCAAATAAAAGTACAGAAGACGAAAGATCCTCCAGGAAGGTACTTCAGTTGTTGAACCAGGTATTTCTGATTATTTTCACCATCCTCCTAAAGAAACTCCAATATTTTCTTCTCATTCTCCTATTATACCATCTGTTGGAGTTTCCCAAATTTTAAAGTTTGGGAGTTTTCCTGTTGATTTATCCCCTCCTAGTCTCGGATTGGAGGGAGGAATCTTTGTCACCCCTATCTCCCCTGAAGTTGTACCTTCGTTAAAACCCAGGACCTCAGAATATTTTCCCACTCTGGGCTTTACCACTCCTCTCCATGTTAGAGTTTCTACTTTTACAGAAGGGGAAATCTTAGTTCCCTCAAGCCCTATGGCCTTTTCTCCAGATCCTTAGTTTTTTCCCCTTGCTCCTAGAAACACACTTCCAGTCTCCCATGTTCGAAATCCATCCCCTCCTATTTCTCCTCCATTTCACATCCCAATGGTGGGTGCTAATCCCCCTAGGAATAGAATGGATTCCATAGTGGCTACAAGATATGCCCCTCTAATCTCACCTCAGCCAATGAATGTTCTCCTTGCTGGAGATTACCTAAAATACATGCCCAAATTCACAGGAGAAGAAGACATAACTGTTGAAGAACACCTTGTTTCCTTCTACAGTTATGCAGACAATCTAAATATTGAAAATGAGGATGTGTGGATGAGAGTCTTTGTCCAGAGCCTTGATGCAAGGATGATTTTAGGGGCTAAATTTCGCTCATGGGCTAATTTTCCATGGTTTTTCCAAAAATGAGATTCGCTACTTTAAAAATCATTCGCCCAAATTCTATAGGATAAAATTATTTTACCTTAAAAATCACCAAAATTTTATAAAAACTATATAAAATACTTAGAAATTTGAATATTTAAAAAAAAAATATCGCCAAACATTTATAGTTGACATATGAAGGATTAGTAATATTCGCCAAGGTTTCTACATTTTAAAATAAATTTCCATCCTTAAAATCATCCCTGCTTGATGGTGAGGCTAGGAAATGGTTTAGGGCATTAACCCCTGGATCCATTTCTAGGATTTAGGCTTTAGATGATGTTTTCTTGAGACAATGGGGGGATAAAAAAGAATTTATGTATTATATCACAGAGTTAGGGTCCCTAAAGAGAAAAGAGGGAGAATCTATCTCCGACTTCTCTAAAAGATTCAACAAAATGTACAATAAGATCCCTGTTGAGATAAAGCCTATAGAAGCCTCTGCCAAAATTACTTATGCTAGTGATTCCGACCCTGATTTATGCCTCATGTTAAGAGAGAGAAGATATACTTCCTTGGCTCATATGCAAGACGCAGCCCTGGAAGTAGAGTCCAACATATTGGCAGTTGATAGACTTAGGAATAAAGTTGATAGAGACAAAGGAAGGGGGAGATCTAAAGCCTCAATTTTCGGTTCCTCTGTGTCCCACCCTCAAGTAGATCAATTGACCAAGCTGGTAAAATCTCTTTTTGTAGAGATGGAGAAGATGAAATTTGAAGGGAAGCAAGGTTATAAAAGTGCCCAAAATGTTGATAACAGAGGTAACTTCAGAAGACCAAATAATACCCCTCAGATACTCCAAAGAGATCCTAGAAACAAAGATAGGGATGATCAGAAAATCCAAAACCCTCTCCAAAATAACCTCATTGTTGATGAGGAAGGAGAGGAAGAAGAGATTGATCCTGAAATCCATTGTCTTGGAGACACCTCCCCATTTCCCCATTTAACCCAATCTGCATACGAGGAGTCCCTCATGGACAACCAAATAAATGAACTGAGTAAGGGGGAGAAGACCAATAGTAGTCCCAATAAATATAACCTCACGTCTAAGAATAAAGAAGGGAATTTTGATATCCCTGATCATCCTTCTAGAGCAGAGAAGCCTGCTAAAGATGCAACAAACAATAGCAAGGAAAATAAAACATAGAACCCCTCACTAGTAGCCAAAGTTCCTGTTCCAGAAGTGAGGGAAATTCTGAAGCCCCCCTCCTATTTTAACTTTGATCATGAAATTCAAAAGATTAGGATTCTTGTACCCCTTTCATAGCTAGTCAAGAATGAAGATTTCAAAAGGTCCCTCTCTAAGTTGTTGTAGTCTGAGCCATCATCTCATTCCAGAGACTCAGTAAACCTTCAAGATGAAAATCCAACAATCATCTTAGGTCCTTTGATAGAAGATAAAGATTATTCATCCCCTCCCTTCTATACATCTATGAACGTACATGACAAGGTGTTGCATAATTGTTTGATGGACTCAGGGGCATCTCATAATCTCATGCCCAAAACTATCATGGATGAACTTGGATTAGAAACTACAAAGACTTACCATGACTTGTATTCTTTTGATTCTAGGAAAGTGCAGTGTCTTGGGGTCATCAAAGATCTGGCCGTGACCTTGTTTCAGTTGCCCATGAAAAGTGTGGTCATGGATATCGTAGTAGCTTATGTTCCCCCCAAGTTTGGCATTCTCTTGTCAATATCTTGGATAAAATGACTTGGTGTAACATTGCATATGGACCTCACATATGCTACCATTCCTGTGTTTGGGGGGAGCATAGAAGACTGTACAAAGAAGCTCAGTTGGCCTAAATTATTAGTGATGAAGAAGACCCCACCAACCATCCTATTTTTTCACTCGATACTGATTTGGGATCCAGCTTATTGCAGCTCACTGATGCCCCTAAACCCCCTCTTGAAATCAGAAAGAAGTCCCTTACTCTCCATGAATATTCTCTTTCGTTTACCTCTTTTTGGAAAATGTTCTTTGATGGAGCCTCTTAAAGAGAAGGTGTTGGTGTTGGAGTGGTCTTTGTTTCACCTATTCAAGAAATTATATCTCTGTCCTACAAGTTAGATTTTGAAACTACCAATAATGTGACAGAGTATGAAGCTCTTGTTTTGGGTTTGAGGGATGCAAAGGACATGGGGATTGAGGAGATATCATTGTTTGGGGATGATGAGTTAATTGTCCATCTGATCAGAAATATTTATCAAGCTAAGCACCCTTGGCTTAGAAGTTACATAAATGAATTTTGGGATCTAGTTGACAGGGTTTTCTTAGCTTTCAACATTTCATTTGTTCCAAGAAAAGAGAATTCCATGGCCGATTCTTTGGCTATTTCGGCAATTAATTTCAAAGTCCCTTTGCCACCTAAACTCAGGTATGATGTAGAAGTGAAATATAGACCCTCTGTACCTGACAATGTCAAGAATTGGAAAGTGATTGAGGATGATCTTGAAATCAAAATATTCCTAGAGACTGTTGATGAGTTTTCTGCATTACACATTGATCAAGATCCTCATTCTGAAATAAATGCTCATGATGATGTTTTTCTGAAAAAAAATTTCTAATCATCATATTGTCCAGTTGCCCAACAATCATATCCCAAAGGGACCAGTTCCTTTGGAAATATTGTTTGACATAAATGATGTGGAAGTAAGGGGTAAAGTTTCAAATGATGATGTTGATGTAGCTGAGTGCAATATTAGTACAGAGGAGGACCCAAAATTTGTCACATTGTCAAGCAGCCTGTCAAGGGAACAAAGGGTCGAGTATGCTAAGCTGATAAAAGAGTTTGATAATTTATTCTCCTAGACATATGAAGATCTCATAACATATGACACAAATTTCATTGAGAATAAGATCCCATTGAAGGAAGAGGCCAAACCATTTAGGCATAAATTGAAACAAATAAACCCCATGCTACTGCTTATATGGAAAGGGAAGTAAAGAAGTTGTTGGATGCCAAAATCATTGTCACTTTGAGATATTCTGAATGGGTAGCCAACCTGGTCCCGGTAAGAAAGAAGAATGGAGAAATCAGACTGTTTTTCGATTTCAGGAACCTGAACAGAATCTCTAAGAAGGACAATTACCCTTTACCAAAGATGGAACACATATTGCAGAGGGTGACAAGTGCATCCAAGATGTCCATGATTGATGGATTTTCTGGATATAATCATATCTTTGTCTTTCCTGAAGACAGAGAAAAGACAATGTTCAATAATCCTTGGGGTACTTTCATGTTTGCTAAGATTCCCTTTAGATTGATGAACGCAGGGGCAACCTTTTAGAGAGCTATGGACATTTCCTTCATTGGAGAAAAGGATAAATTTTTAGTCATCTATCTGGATGAAATTACAGTTGTTTCCAAGTTTGATAAAGAACATTGTCAACATCTGAGAAAGGTCTTCTTAAAATGCAGAAAATTTGGTCTCTCACTAAATCCCAAAAAGTCTCTATTTTCCATGTGGGAGGGAAAATTGTTGGGGTACATAGTATCAGCTGAGGGAGTCAAAATTGATTCAAGCAGAGTAGAAGCTATCCAAACCTTGCCACTTCCCCAATCCAAGAAGGAAGTTCAGTCTTTCTTGGCCAAAATCAACTTTTTAAGAAGGTTTGTTTCAAATTTTGCTAAATTGGTAAAGCATATCACAACCATGCTCAGGAAGGGGAACGAAGTGAAATGGACTGTTGAGTCTAGAAGCTCTTTTGACCAAATCAAGAAGGCCTTGACTGAGGCCCCTATGCTTATCATTCCTGATTACTCCAAAGATTTTTTGATTTTTTCCTTTACTTCTTTTGATACAGTAGCAATTGTTTTATTGCCGAAGAATGTTGAAGGGATGGACTAGCCTATTTCCTTTTTTAGTAGAGCACTGAGGAATGATGAAATAAAGTATGAAATCATGGAAAAATAGGCCTATGCTTTGGTGAAAGATCTCAAATCTTTCAGGATCTATGTCTTGCATTCAAAGGTCATTGCATATGTTCCTTTAGCTTCTATAAAGGATATTCTCATTCATCCTAACATAGATGGAAGAAGGAGCGATTGGATTTCCCAAATCCTTGAATTTGATTTGGAAATAAATCCCACCAAATTGGTTAAAGGCCAAGGTTCAGCCAAGCTATTGATTGAATCTAATTGTAAAGCTTTGGGGGTTAACTGCATCATAATCTACTCAGAAAATCAGAAAACTGAGTTATCTTATACATTCCCACAAGTCATCCCTCCATTGAAAGAATGCACCTGGTACAAAGATATTGCACCATCAGAGATGATGGTATGGGAAAAAGAAAGGAAGAGATTTAAAGATTAAAGCAGTCAAATATTGACTTATTGATCAATTCTTATACTGGAAAGATCCTCTGGGAGTACTTTTGATATGTTTAGACCCACAAGAGGCCCAAAAGATTATGTTTGATTTTCACGACAGTCTGTGTGGGGGGCATCACTTTTGAAGAAACACAGCCTATAAGATTCTCAGGGATGGATATTTATGGCCTAATCTATTCACTGATTTTTGTACCAGGATCAGGGCTTGTGTTAAGTGTCATAAATTCTCTGAAAAGTAGCATCTCAAGTCTTTTCCAATGAAGTTTGTGGTAGCTTCAGGACCCTTTCAACAATGGGGTCTAGATTTTATTGGGGAAATTCACCCTTCCTCAAGTGGTCAGCATGGGTGGATCTTGACAGCCACTGATTACTTTACCAAGTGGATAGAAGTCATCCCCACAAGGAGTTTCTCTCACAAGGTAATCATTGGTTTTCTTGAGGACATTATAGCAAGGTTTGGTTGTCTGAAAAGGATTGTCACTAATAATGCTGCATCCTTCAAGGTCGAGCCATTGATCCAGTTTTGTGAACATTTTGGAATTCATTCAAATCCTTAATACCCCCAAGGGAATGGACTAGAAGAGTCCTCAAACAAGAGCCTTATAAAGATCATCAAAAGACTGTTAGAGGACAACATGAAAGCATGGGATTCAAAGCTCAAATTTGCTATGTGGGATGACAGAGTGATAAAAACAACATCTCTTGGTGTCTCTCCTTTTCAGCTTATGTATGGAGTTGAGGTTGTCTTTCCTTCTCATCTCACCTTTCCAGTGGAAAAATTCTTCCAAGACTAGTAGAGAAGATACTGGACAAAGCACATGAACATCAACAGAAGATCAAGAAAGATTTTGACAGGAAGGTAATAAAAGAGGATTTCCAGTTGGGAGACCTAGTACTCAAGTGGGATGCACCCGAGTAGGAAAAAGGAAAGCATAGTAAATTCGAATCCTTGTGGTTCGGTCCCTTCAAGATCTCTAAGAGGTTTCCAAATAATACTTACAAGTTGCAGAATTTGGAGGGTTATGAAGTTTTTGGTGGCTCTGTTAATGGGAATTTTCTGAAGAATTTTTTTGTTTGAGCCATGAGGGGCTTCCCATGTCATTGTAAATATATTTTTTCTGTTTGTTTTAATAGATAACTCCATAGCCCAATGTAGAAGGCGGATGGCACTACTAAAGATCTCAGAGCCTCACAGGGAGGACTCTATCTCCCATGGAGCCTAATGTTAACACATATATTTGTTAGGGGGTGTTGGCACCAGGCCGAAGGGGAAAAAAGAACGATCATGGGAAAGAAAGCATGCATAAAACATAAGTAACAACTGGCAAAAGAACAACACATGTGCATGCAAGAAAGCGTGCACAAAGGAAAGAAATAACTAGAGGAGGAACAACACGCGTATGGGAGAAATACCTAACATAAGAAGGGTTAGGGTTTTGGTAATATTTTGTAAAAGGCTGAAGAGCTCGAAATGTATAAATATAGATACAAAAGTATCATATAGCATGGCTTGCTAGTAGTTGTTGTTGATACTGAGAGGGGGGTGAATCAATATCAAGTACAATTTGAAACCTTTTTCAACTTATACTTAAACCATTTAACTATATCCAATGAGAAATGAACAATAGTATAAGAG
>CBVK0103905778.1:0-11317 GCA_900067695.1 Picea abies | reverse complement strand
AATATGCCCCAATTAAGGGGTAGTGAGCCAATATTAGGGCTTAACAAACTACGTCAGCAACATGATAGAAACCTCATCAATGCCACATGTTCAGTAAGATGAGTGCCACATCATAGGGAGTTCACGTTAGTACCACACTAGTTCCATAACAAGTATCTTTGCAGATGCCACATGTCAAGATGCATATCGGTGGCATGTATACGTGTAGAAGAAATCCACTCTGAAGCCACCTCATTTGCAACATCAACATCCTAGATCGGTGATATTTCAAAAAATTAACTAAGTATCAAGACATTGTTGAGTCAAGAAGAATCGAGAGTATGTGAAAAAATAATAGAATGAGTGTGAACTCACAAACCCATGAGGATTCCAAAAATTGACTAAGTATCAAGACATCACGGAGGTAATGAAGAGATGGAGAATTAGGATTATGTGAAGAAACAATAGAATGAGCGTGAACCTACGGACCCACAGTAGGATTTCAAAAATCGACAAAGTATCAAGACATTGCGGAGGTGGAGAATCAAGAGAATATGAAGAAATAATGAAGTGAGAGTGAACCCGTAGACCTTCGGTGAGACTTCAAGAAATTTTGTAAGTATGGGTGCAAAATGAGTGTGGTGGAACATGAAGGTGTGTTCTGGAGGTCGAAAAAGTTTGAACGCAAATGCCTTAGACCCATGGTGAAATACTTAGAAAATTTTCTAAGTATAGGTGCAAAATGAGAGTGATGGAAGGCGAAGGTGTATTCTGGAGGTCACGGTAGTTTGGATGCAAATACCTTAGACCTGCAATGAATGAGATTCATGTCTGAGATTTAATTGAGAATACAATCTGAGGGATATTATGTGTCGCGGTTGCATGGTGTGTTCTTATGGAAAGTAAATAGACCAATGGTCAATATGAAATTTTAAGGAATGATAGGATAGTCACCGAGAGTGGAAGCCATGTTGATGATTAGGGGGTTAGTGAGAAGATCAACGATCATGATTTAATTCAAAGAAAAATAGGCCAAAAATTGAGGTTTGATCATTCATTTGATTGGACGAGTGTTGAGTGTTAAGATTTACGCTTTTTCCAGTGAGCAGTGAGCATGTGAATTACAAGGAATTTGGGACTAGTTGAAAAGGAACTTTTATATACTTATTTTAAGGAAGATCCAAGCAATCTAGATCCAACCCATAAACATGATTTTTGGCATAAGAGGATTTGGTGTATGATATTGGTATAAATAAGCATGCCCTAATCATTTTTAAGTGAGTGATGTGTGGAAAAAGTGGAGTGAGCGAGCGTGGATTATGTAAAGAGAAGCTCTGAGGTCTGAGGTCTGATAATGCCAAAGAATGTAAGGAATATAATGTAATCATATAAGGGTGGCTGGGAGGTGCAAGGTATACAGAACTTTTGAACTCAAGAAGATTGTGAACCAAAGAAATGTGTTGTGACAACAGAGACAAAACAAAAGTTTTATGGAAATGAAGGCTTGAGAGAAAGAGAAGATTTGACATTATTGAGAAATTGAGGAGATTGGTGTCTCTAGTAAGTTGGTGCCTACATATTTTTGAGTTGGTGCTCAATAGAGGGGATTATTGTCTACTATAGGTTGGTTCCTGCAAATATAGTAGTTGTAGGATGGTGCCTACAAACAATGTAGAGTTGGTGCTCAACTAAGGGGATTGGTATCTCCTATAGATTGGCACCTACAAACAATGTAATAGTAGCTTGGTTCCTACATGATTATATAAAAGAATTATTTTTGTGGTTTTCTCCCATTTTCCACGTTAAAGGTTTGTGTATTGTGGATTCTATGGTTGTGTTTTTATCTTTAACTATTATAGTTGCTAAAGTAACACATTGATAAATCATGTAAGAAAATAAAAAAAGATAGTCATATACTGATTCACCCCCCCTCTCAGTATAAGTGTGCCAACAATTATTATCAGAGCGGGTTCCTTTAGAAACACTCTAACCACTGGAAGGTGAATCCCTACATCACAAATGGATAAACAGGAGGGATTTTCCTAAAACAAATCTCCATTATTTGATGGATCAAATTATGTTTTGGAGCATAAGAATGAAAACCTATTTGATGTCACTTGTGTTTGATGTTTAGAGTGCAGTTGAGAATGGTTACAAAGCCTCAAAAACTCCACCTATAGATAAAGCTGGAAAGAAGCTCAGTGACAATAATTCTAAGGCCAAGAAAGAAATTCTATGTAGTTTGGAAAAATCAATATTTGTCAAAGTCATGCATTGTCATTCAAAAAAAGAGATATGGGACAAGTTACAAAAAATATATGAAGGGGATGACAAGGTCAATAAGGAAAAGTTACAAATCCATAGAGGATAGTTTGAGACCCTCAAGATGAATGAAGAGGATATTATTGCAGCCTATTTTCTTCGAGTGGATGAGATTGTCAAAACTATCAGAGGAATGGATGAAGAGATTGAAGAAAACATCATTGTGCAAAAGGTGCTTAGAACACTTCCCTCAAGATTTAATCCCAATATATTTTCCATTGAAGAATTAAAGGACCTAGACAAGTTGACAATGGATGAGTTGAAAAGAATCCTCACTTTATATGAAATGAGGATAGAATAGGATAATCCAGAAAACATATAAAGGAAGGAAGTAGACTTCAAGGCATTAAATAAGATAAATACAAACGAATACAAGATAAGTGACATATAAGATAGTGAATAAGACACATAAGAAGCTAACTTTGTCATAAATATCAAGAGAGGGATAGGAAAATACAAAGGTAATCTTCCCTTCAAATTATTTAATTATGGAGAAATAGGACACTTTGATTATAAATTTCCTTATGTAAATAATGTAAATAGAAATATAAAAGAATATTCTTGCTTCAAAAGGTGCAAGAAGGGTATATCTAAAAAGAGAAGAAAGTTATATATAAAAAAGAAGAATCTATATACCAATGAAGACAACAACTTGTCTGATGATAATGATAGTGAAATAGAAGAAATTATATTTATGGGTTTAGAAACACCACTAAATCAACAGAAGAAGAATATCTCGAGAGTGATGTATAAGTAGATCTTGAAGGAGATCTCATAACTTCTCTAAATGAAATAGAGAAACTGAAGAACAAGAATTCACTACAAAAGGATCAATTGAAGAATTATAGAAAATAAATGCTTGATATAAAAGAAAGCTCTGATGAAATTGAAAATATCATCATCATCTAAAAAACTCAAGTAGAAGAGGAAAAGAGAAAAGAAGAAGTCTTAAGAGCCCAACTAAAAGAAGTATAGAATCCAAAATAGTTTATCTAAGAAAGGAGTTGGAAAGATCACATACAAACATGAAATTTGAAGAGATATCTACAATATTGAATGAAATCCTAAACTATCAAAGATCACCATTTGAAAATACTAGTCTTGGTTACAGTGAAAAGAAAGAAGTTGCTAATGAAGAAGCCTCAACCTCTTCAAAATAGTCAAGTGAAGAAAGGACCAAGAGTTATGTTGATATACTCAAAAAATATATATTAATTGAGGACAAAAGGAAGGAAAAACAATATGTACCATAGAAGACAAATATTCCTCACAAAGATAGGATCATGAAGACTCTCCCATCAATATGGAATCACACAATCGAGTACCAAAATTCTTTCTTTGGCTATTGCTATTATTGCAATGGTTTTGGTCATAGAGCAATAGATTGTAGAAAAAAAGTAAGAGGGAGTTACATGAGGAACAACAAAAAAAATACCCATGAGTTATCAAGGAGAAACTACAACTCATTTTACCCTTTGCTGAACTATAACATAATATGTTATAGCTACAAAAATTATGGGCATATAACAAAATTCTTCAGAATTGATTTCATAATATGTTATAGATGCAACAATTATGGGAATATAACAAAATTCTGCAGAATTGATTATATATATATATATATATATATATATATATATAGAAAAAGGAATTTCCAACAATCATGGAAAGAAATTAGGAACAAAAGGAACAAGAGAAAGAAAATTTGTTCATTCAAGCTTCACTTTGTGCACAAAATAATAAGGATAAGTGGTACATCGATAGTGGGTGTTCTAGTCACATGATAGGAGATAGAAAAAAGTTTAATCACCTTGAAGAAAAATGAAGGCAATGTTACCTTTGGAGACAATGATAGTTCAAAGATAGTTGGAAATGGCACTCTTCATCTTAAAAATGGGAGATAAGTTTGAAAATGTTTTTTTTGTTGAAAACTTGAAACATAATCTTCTTAGTGTAAGCCAAATGTGTGACCAAGGACATACTCTTACTTTTGACTCCAAAAATTGTGAGATCAGAAAAGAAAATTTAGACAAGTTGGTTGCAAAAGAAAATAGAACCCAAAACAATGTATACATTCTTAATTAAATCAATGGATAAAAATGCCTCATAGGGAATATGGATGAAAGTTGGACGTGGCATAAAAGAATGGACCATATGAAATTTGACAACCTGGTAAAAATTAGTACCAAACAATCTAGAAGAGATATTACAAATATTACAAAACCCTCAAGCATTGTCTGCAAGCAGTGCCACCATTGAAAACAATCAAGGGTGAGCTTCAAGAAAAAGGAATATGCAACATCGAATCCATTGGAACTTGTTTATACATATCTCTGTGAACCAACAAGAACAAAAAACTTGCAAGGAGAAATCTACTTCATGTTGATAATTGATGATTATACAAGAATGACTTGGGTTAGCTTTCTTAAAATTATATTTGAGGCATTTGAGAAATTTAATTCTTTCAAATCCTTAGCTGAGAATGAGACTGATCTAAAAATCAAATGTTTAAGGTCAGATAATGGAGGTGAATTTACAGGAAATGAATTTGAAGAATTCTATGAATCTCATGGAATAACAAGACAATATTCAATTGTAAGAACTGCTAAACAAAATGGAGTAATTGAGAGGAAAAACAAACATGTACAATTAGAAATTGTCAAGACGATGTTAAATGAAGAAAAGTTGTCAGACAACTTCTGGAGATGTTATCATACAAGTTGTAGGTTGGGAAAAGCCCAACCCAACCACCAATTGGTGACAACTAAAAGAGCACCTACCCACTATCACCCTAGGCAGGTGTTCCTGTCACTTTATAGGTGAGGTAGTCACCTCAAGGGGGGAATCTTGGTGACCCTATGGGGAATTGAGATGAAAGTGAGATGTATGAATGGAATCCCCTAAAGGTCAAGTTTCTATATGGAAAAGGGAACTTGGAAAAGATTTTAGAGGGTTTCTTAAGGTTTCCAATGATTCAAGTAACCTGCCAAGTGTTAATACTTGCCCGAGACACAGAGAAAAATAAGTTTATGATACAATATGTTAGTTGGAAAAGAAAGTTAATATTTATGTACCTAAGTTCAGTAAAATTCAATGATATATATCATCATATAGAGGATAATAAAGGCTGCAAAATAAGTGTTAAAACTATAATTGAATAAGCAAGAGACAAACTAGTGAAAGCTAGCTTAACTCAACAATGATATAATAGTACTTTATCACAAAAGAAAGACTAAGACAAAAATATTATTGTAGTGATATTTATCATCCTTATCGTTGTAGAAAAAAAATCTTTATATCAGTAAAATCAGTCAATGAAAATCACTTCTAATTAGCTCAAAAAGTGTGCTAGGGTTAGTAGTTTGTTAGGGCAAAGTTGTAGCCAATTCCTAGGGTTAGTTTAGGAGTTATCTAGGGTTAAAGAGTTATTTTTATGCAACCCTAATGTCTATAGGTTAGTTTTGTAATAGAAGAAAGTTTTAGTGTATGAAAGAGGACGCCTCAATGAGGAAAGAAAGCCTAAGGCTCAAGAAACAACTTCCAAGTGAGGGAGCTTTAAAACTTGAAACTTTCACATTTACCAATGCAATGTTTTATTTCTCCAATGCAATGAATAGTGCCTTTAATTATGGGCTAATGGGGTCAAAATAAATTATCTAGGGCTACTATCTCCTTGGAGGTATAAATTCTCTTATTCCCCAAGGAAAGAAACCTAGATAGGGTTTTAAACTAATGGGTGTATGCATTTATACTTCCTTATAAAACCCTTGCAAACAATAATTCTATGCTTAAAATTAGGATGGAGATAAAGTAGGGGTGTATGTACTTATACTCCCTACCTAGCCTTAGAAAAATCAAACTTGATCTTGAATTACAAATGATAGACAAGTAAAAATCCTTACCAATCCAATAGCAACAAGATCAATCATAATATGCCAAGATAAACCACCACAATAGAAAGAAAATGACCTCCAAGATATAGTGCATCATCATCATCAATTCCATAAACAAAAATACACCATATCATAGCACAAGATAGAAAAAATCCTCAAGGGTAGAAAACATTTCAGTCCTCTATTTCTCACAATGGGAGAGTTATGATTTAAAATGATATCTTATGATCTATGTTTATACAAAATGTCATTCACATAGTTTTAGGGTAAACCACAAGATTAGGGTTCAAAAACGCTAATATTTCCCCTTTACAAAATAATATTAAACAATTCATTCTAATTTTTACTTTTTGCACAAATGAAAACCCTAAAAGTGGCATCACTCTTTTAGGAGGGATGTTTTGACCATATAGAAAATTCGTTGGAGGAAAATTTAAAGTTTTTGGGGCCAATGAGGCCTTCCTCCAAGTCTCCATGAAATCTTCAAGCCTCATCCATGCCAAGTGTTACTATGTAGCAAGAAACATCTTCACCACCAAACCCTAGCCCTCTAGGCGAAGTCAAGCTTCTAAAAGTGACATTTTACCTCTCCTAGGAAAAATGTTTGTCATGCAAGGGATAGGTTATGTCATCCATAATGTCTTCTAGGCCTCCAAAGGTTATTCTTTATCATCCAACATGTGTTCCCTTGGCATCCAACCTATGGGATTCAAGCCCCATGGAAGCCTAAGCTAGGCTCGTTCTTCCAAAATTGTCCACCAACTAGGTCTTGCAAAGACAAATAAGCACGCCCTCCAAGGATATCAAGTCATACTATCATGGTGAGTAAATCAAATCAATAAATGAGCCACCTAGGAATGTGCATCAAAGATTACTCATGCAAACAAAAAAGTTCTCAAAGAAATTATGCAACTTGACAAGCTTGGATATGGGAGGGTTGACGAGGTGTCCTACTCCAAAGGTATTCTTTATCATCCAGCATGTGTTCCCTTGGCATCCAACCTATGGGATTCAATCCCCATGGAAGCCTAAGCTAGGCTCGTTCTTCCAAAATTGTCCATCAACTAGGTCTTGCAAAGACAAATAAGCACGCCCTCCAAGGATATAAATTCATACTATCATGGTGAGTAAATAAAATCAATAAATGAGCCACCTAGGAATGTGCATCAAAGATTACTCATGCAAACAAAAAAGTGCTCAAAGAAATTATGCAACTTGACAAGCTTGGATATGGGAGGGTTGACGAGGTGTCCTATTGGGTAGATATTTCCCTAGGTCAAGGAGTGTTTCCCAATTGATCCATCTCTAATACATGTGAAGTATATGAAGTAGTTATGGATCAAGAATCATTGGGCATGGGGTTCATGACATACAAGGGGTTGTAGTGGCTCATTCATGGGTGCCTTTGTAGAGGGTGTGTGGCACCTTCATTTTCAATGCACTTTTTCCAAGCCCATCCTCTTGACATTCTTTGTTTCTTTCATGTTTTAAAGAATGTGTTGAAGGCCATTGTCGTAGCGTGGTGTCCAGATAATGACAGTTTCACTCACAAATACCTTGCAGAAATCAGAAGGTTGGCTCATGATGAGAGCCCCTTTCTCTCAGCTATATAACTAAGAGACATTACCTTGGCTTGGTGTCCATATGATGGTAATGTCATACCACTAGATACCCATGATCATGATAGGCCGACTTGTGATGGGACCTCCTATCCTCCAACTAACTCCCTAAGCATTCATTATCATTTATTCTTGTGGGTATCCATCTGTGCAAGTGGATATTGTTGGTCATGTAGTCTCTTGAAACTCCATATCTGCAACTTGGGGGCCTTGAGACACAATCTTCTTAGTTATCCCACAAAATGGGGATAACATCTGGCTCCTACTTGGGTACATGTGTTCATCATAGAGTGCATGAGAACCACAACATCTCCTAGTAGACTTGTGCCTGCCAAAATGCAGACAAAAACATCATAGAATATAGGGTAGTGCTATCAACCTTCATCCATATACATAAAAATCCAAATGAAAACCAATCTAGAAAATAAAATTTTAGCATTTTTTCAAAAAATTCTAAACTAAAAATGAAATCAATATGCAAGTAGAGAAAAATGAAAATGAAATGAATCTAAAATAATATGAGCAATAAATATGCAAATGTAAGGAAATAAAAATGACCGACCTACTTACCTGGGGCCTTGAGGCCCTAAAGATTAGGTGATGGGTGATGTCAGGTGAAGTCATACAACTAGTGCAACCAATTCATTTCATCAAAGTATCTCCCCCCATTCTTAGTCATGTAATACAAAAAATATAATTCAAGCACATAATAATCATGAGTATAAATACACATATAATCGATCATGAAATAAAACTAATGGAGATGGGTGGGAGGGAGGAAATCTTGCTGGAAAGATAAACCATCAGCATGATCATCTCACTTGAAATTTTAGCCACAATCTTGATCAATCCATCTCTGAAAAGTGATACCATATGTAGACAAAGGCTTGTCTTCATCTTCACTCAGAAAATCATTTCTCCCTGAAGGTTGAGAAAGGATAAGAGATCCCAAGAAAACCTATTTATTTCCAAAACAAGGGGAAATGCAGTAAGGAAAAACCTCATGTCTAGAGAAAAAATCCTCCCTCAAATGTATGAAATGTCGCTCCTTTTTCTGCAAAACCCCACCAAAATTCTCAACATGAAAGTACTTCCACTTGGTAGTGTGGGCCTTAGAATGCCCTAGGATGGTCGTGACATGGTGTCTATCAACATATGAGAAAAATGGTTGAAAAATCCTCACAGAACAAATCTGTATCAAGGGATGACTGAAAATCACCTTGAGTATGCTGCGACAAGTCATCCACGAAGGGGAAGAACAAATATGTAACCATATCATCACCAGGATGCCAAATATCTGAATCATACACGTATGAAGACCACTCCTCTGAGGATGACAACTGAACTCCTTTTGCTTGAGGGATACCTTCAATGTTGTAAATAGGACCTTTATCAATGATGGAGAAACCAACATCCTATATATGTCTCCCAACCTGTATGAAATCATCAATGTGGTCATCAACTATATGCAAGGATTGTTCCACGAATTCATCTACATCATAGGAGATTATTATTTCTTCACAAGACTAGAGAACTTCATTTTATTTTAAAGGGAAAACAGATAACAATGTCTCATTCAAGCCTTCTGCAAGAGAATTCTGGGTAGTTGGTCGACAATGCTTGAGAAATTATTTTATGAGCTTGGTAGAAGAAGGGATGCTCTTCATGTTACATGAGTGTGTGAGAAAATTCTTTTGACTTGATTCCAGTGAAGATAAAAAAAATTTCATTGACACATTCTCATGTAGCACATCTAGGCTTGAATCATACTTCATATAATTAACGACACATGTGACTACTAGAGTTGGGTCACCATTAAGGGAAACTTTCCCTCCACTCTGGGGAGAAATTATTTGGATACCCAAGGATATCCTGAACATCAAAGGAGGGATAAACCTTATGGAATGCCCATGCTAAGTCCCGTGAGTCCATGGTTCCATTAATTAGGGTAATACCTCAATGGAGTCACTAGATGATTCCAGGCTCATCAAAGGGTGGAAAGGGATAAGGTGGGTTCTGTGAAGGTGGAGTTTCCAGATGAGATTCAAGAAGATCTCATTAGAAATGTGAAAAGGGAACGTCCCTTGGGTGGACTCGACAGGAAAGCTAGGGAAGAGGTTTTGAGATAGCTTTCCAAAGTGTCATTAGGGTTTGGAAGAGGATTCAAAATCCTCCCCATCAACAACACCAAAATTTTCTCACACAAGTTGTAGATTGGGAAAAGCATGACCCAACAACTAATTGGAGACAACTAGGAGAGAACCTATCCACTATCACCTTAGGCATACGTTCCTATCACTTTAGAGGTGAGGTAGTCACCTCAAGGGGGAATCTTGGTGACCCTAGGGAGAATTGAGATGAAAAGTGAGATGTATGAATGGAAGCCCCTAAAGGTCAAGTTTCTAGATGGAAAACAGAACTTGGAAAAGATTCTAGAGGGTTGCTTAAGGTTTCCAATGATTAAAGTAACCTTCCAAGTTTTAATACATGCCCGATACACAGAAAAAACCAAGTATATGATACAATATGCTAGTTGAAAAAACAAGTTAAGCTTGTTGTCCCTAATTGCAGCAAAAGTCAATGATATATATCAGCATATATAGGATAATAAAGGCTGCAAAATAAGTGATAAAATTATAATTGAATAAGCAAGAGACAAACTAGTGAAAGCTAGCTTAACTCAACAATGATAAAACAATACTTTATCACAAAAGAAAGGATGAAACAAAAATATTATTGCAGTGATATTTATCAGCCTTATGGTAACAGAAAAATCAGCCAATGAAAATCACTTATAACTAGCTCAAAAAGTGTGCTAGGGTTAGCAGTTTGTTAGGGAAAAGTTGTAGCCAATTCCTAGGGTCAGTTTAGGAGTTATCTAGGTTTAGAGAGTTAGTTTTTTGCATCCCTAATGGTTGTAGGTTAGTTTTGTAACAGAAGCAAGTTTTAGTGGATGAAAGAGGATCCCTCAATGAGGCAAGAAATCCTAAGGCTCAAGGAACAAATTCCAAGTGAGGGAACTTTAAAACTTGAAACTTTCACGTTTACCAATGCAATGTTTTATTTCTCCCATGCAATGACTAGTGCCTTTAATTATGGGTTAATGGGGTCAAAATAAAAGAACTAGGGCTACTATCTCCTTGGGGGTATAAATTCTCTTATTTCCCAAGGAAAGCTACCTAGCTAGGGTTTAAAACTAAGGGGTGTATGCACTTATACTTCCTTAGCAAACCCTTGCAAACAATAATTCTATGCTTAAAATTATGATGGCGCTAAAGTAGGCATGTATGAACTTATACTTCGTACCTAGCCTTAGCAAAATCAACCTTGAGCATGAATTACAAATGATAGAAACAAGTAAAAATCCTTACCAATCCAATAGAAACAAGATCAACCATAAGATGCCAAGATAAACCACCACAATAGAAAGAAAATGACCTCCAAGATCTAGCGCATCATATGTTGATTAAGGTTGGTTGTCATTGATGTCAACCCTTGAAGAAA
>CBVK0103905757.1:0-14080 GCA_900067695.1 Picea abies | reverse complement strand
CCTTTTCCGCCATGTTGTTGTTCTTGTTTTTGTTTTATCAATTGTTGTTGCTCTTGTTTATGATTTATCATCATAGCCCCTTTAAGTGTTCATGCTTAGTCAATCTTGGTTATTTTATTAACTACAAAATATTAATATTTACAAGTATTCAAATTACCCGTGGATTGTCTACCTCATGGTGTGAATAAGGAATAGTAATAAAATATATATGCGAAAGCATTTAAACGTAAATAAATATATATTATTCAAGAGGGTCAAAACTAGGACATTACATACACTGATTGTCAATGCAACTATATCAAATAGGTTGTAATTTTAACCTCGAAATAAAAAGTGGGTGCTACTAGTAGCACCACTTTTTGATTCATGGATCGATTTTAACGTTTTTGTTTGCAATGGTACTAGTTTTCAAGGCCACAGTTTTAATGACTTGTAATTTTAACCCCCCCTAAAAAAGGGGTGTTACTGGTAGCACCCCTTTTCATTTTGGGGGTCAATTTTAAGGTTTTTGTTAGCAAGATTAGTGATCATAATTGCAATTTTTTTTATTTTATTTTATTTTATTTTAAATTTTAACCTAAAAAAGGGTGCTACTTGTAGTACCACATTTTGAAAGTGGGGTAAAAATAGCCACCAAATGCAACCTATAAAAAATGAGAATTCTGGAGAGTTCTCATCAAGTTGGTAACTATGTTTTGTCTTCTTTCATCATTTATATGGAACCCTTATCCTCTTGCTACATCTGTTATGCCGTTGGTGTGAGTTGTTACATGCGGTATCTTTCCCCGACAACTTGGGCCATTTTTACCCTTTCACATACCCTTATCCACTCCAGTGGCATTTGTGTTGGATTTTCCACCAACAGTCAGGAAAATATGATGTTGTGATTGGTTTGTTAGTGGATGTCATTATATGTAATATCTGTCACCTTCAAGTTTGTCTCAATTCACAACTTCTCATTATTCAATTGAATGGAATTTATCATGTGCATAACCCTTTTTAGAAAGTATTTACTAGTTATAATTTTAATGTGCAGTCATTTGAATCTATTTCATTTAACCATGTCCCTATAAGCCATAATAACTTTTTAGATACTATTTCTAATAGCATTGAAGATTGGAATTTAACACATGCATCAATAAGAAGATAACCTTTTGCATTCACATCTAATATACTAAGCATTATCATATGTAATCAAAGACAACATTTCACATTTACATTCACATTTGCATAACACATGTTATATCAAAACTTGCATCCATAATACATACATATATATCCTTATATATATTAGCACAACATAAAAGTGTTCATAAAGGAGTCCATCACTCTAAAGCCACTACATGATCATGGCATGCTACATACAAAAAATGGGGCATAATTCCTATCTATATCTAACTATTCATATCCCTCACCATTATCTAATGGGGGGGTCTTGGGCCAAGGGTATCATTAGCACAACATAAAAGTGTTCATAAAGGAGTCCATCACTCTAAAGCCACTACATGATCATGGCATGCTACATACAAAAAATGGGGCATAATTCCTATCTATATCTAACTATTCATATCCCTCACCATTATCTAATGGGGGGGTCTTGGGCCAAGGGTATCATTCCCCCCTAGATAAATATCTCACACACTCACCGAACATAGTTTCAACCCTCAAGATCGAGCATCAGTTAGGCAGTACCCTTATATAGGTTACCACATCAAGATCATCAAGGTTCTTCCATCCAAGCTATGATACTCCCCATGGTGATTGGTCTAATTGATATTTTATATTATATACCACCTGCCACTCCACCGTATTAATATTACACCTCTGTCTATGCCCTAATAGGCCTGAGTCCCTGTGTTCAAATTTCCCTCACTAACACGCTTGGTCTGTCAGCCTCATTAGCAATATATATGCACACACATATAATGGAAGGTAAATATCATATATTGAAATATTCTACTCTATGCATAAATAAAAAAATACATAAGCACTTACCATTTGGGTCCATGCTCATCCACATGGTAGGGGAAGCTTAGGGTCTCCCTGATAATTCATTCCCTCATATGAGTAGTCTTTAATATGGATTGATAATTGACCTCAATGTGCAAAATAAGTCATGGTAAAATATGTTCCCCATAGTATATCCTCCTCCCATCTCAACAAATGACCCAATTGATGCATCCTCAACTTTCAAGGACCTTCATATCGAGTACGTACATGGGGACATAGGGCCATATTCTTATCATAGAATACAACACATAATATTGTACCAAATACACTATTATCTCCTATTGTCCTATGAAAAGAGGTCAATTATTATCACATGGCTATCAACAATATCTAGGCCCACCCATAGTAGGTCCCTACTATTACAATCCCTATGAGAATCTCTAATCCTCTAGATATGTTGTGAGGGGCACTAGTCCCTACAATGTACACCACTATTGCTGCAATTTATCATGTCTCAAGACATTCCATATTTGTTATTTGGATGATGCGATTCTTCATCATAACATTCTAATTGCATAGACTTTGATTGATTTTCCATCTATGTCATTGGATTTTTTATTCTGAACCCTTCAAAAAGTTATTTTTATATTTTGTTGCTTTGATACTTCATCTAGACACCCTTTTCCCCTAAAGCAGTGTCAAAATTATTACTCCAACACCTAGGTACTTTGTTATCTAGTGATTTCCTTACTACAATCAAATTAGTAGCTCACAAAAAAATAATACACTACTGAAATATTCAACTCAATATCATGCAGTGGAAGCATAAACTAGGAAACCAAATCAAGAACATATGAACAACATAATTTTTGGGTAAATACCCATGGAAAAAACTCGGAGGGAAAACTAGTGTTGAGAATGATTTTATTATGTTAAAATCAGGACTCCCATAACAAGGATAATGGTCACTGAGATAAATACAAATACAGACTAACCTGATAAGGGATGACCTGCTGTATAATCATTTATGGCACACTTTTCTAGGCATCCATGAATATCTCTTCTATGATCCATGGATATTCAATACTTTCCCCATTGTGACTCGCAAATGTCTTTGACTGTCTCCTCTGTGTCCCATAGATGTGTATAGAAAAACTATATGGAAAGCTCCATACGCTCCAACACTCTCCTGTGGCTTCCTTCTGTTGAAACCCATCTGCCTATACCTCTATTCTCTCTTCTCCTTGACCTGTACGATCTCTATATGAAGTTCCTTCTTCATCTATCCAAGATCTTTAACCACTTTCCTTTGTGATCCAATAATCTGTTTCGACTCCCTCAACACTTGTCAAGTTTCTTTCTCCTTCACCCTAGCCTTGCTTTTATAATCATGAGTTACACTCACTTTTATATTTATATTACATGCTACGTGATAAGTACTTTTAGCATGTTTCATAAATAACTCAATTAACTAATTACATAATTAATTAATAAAAGCAATTTATTTTAATAATTCCTTTAACTAAAGTGATTCTGCAAGAGTAGAAGGCTTTGGACGTTTTCCACACGTCTAGACAAATATACCTTTGCGAAAATACATGTTCGATGCTACCACTAACATCAAAACTCCCTCTTAGCAAGGAAGTTATTTTCTGAAGAGCCACCTGGAATTGGTTCTACTTATGACTATGGAACAATGTCACCCACATCATCCTGCATACTGGCATTCCTCCAACCTTGCTAGTTATATGTCCCTGGACACTGGAAGTATCGAAATTGATGACGCTACATATCAATTCCATTAAATTTTAAAACTTCGTCGAAGGTCTGCTGTCCCTCAATGTGATCCTGTAATCTTCCTGCTCCTGACCATCCATCAATGTCATCTCGTACCAACTCAGTCTCCTGACAGAACTGGAAGGGGATAAATCCCTCTTCCCCTTTGAAGGCTCATTCCCCACATTGGAAGTCTGTGAACTATGCTCATCCTTCGACTAATCACCATTGAGAGACTCCTTCTCCTCAAACTCTGTCACTAAAATCGATCCATGATCCAAGATACCCTTGGATCCTCTTACAAGTTGGCCCTGCAACCTGTATAACCTTCCCTATTTGACACCAATGCTCACTGTTGTGTCAAGGATAACTCCGTCTGAACATATGTGTACTCTCCCTTTTTGAAAATTAACTGCAAAACCCATGTCCTCCAAAAATGAAACTGAGAGCAAGCTCTTCTTTAGTTCTGGTACATTTAACACATCTGCCACCTTCAGAAAACCTCCTGACTTGAGATGGAATCTGGCTGTCCCAACTCCTTCTACACCACACACTTGGAATGAGTGCCAAGATTGACATGTAAACTTGAGTCCATATATAACCAATTGGTGATCAACTCACGTGTCCCCGTCATGTGACGAGAAGCACCACTATCCAGGTACCATGCACTCCTTGAGTAGGTGTTGGTAGAGAGTCATGTGAACATTGGGAATTCCTTCTCAAAATTTGTTGCAAACACATCTAGCTGCATCTTTGCTGATGCTACTATCTATGTCTTCTATTTCCTCTTCTTCTCCAGACACTATGATGCATAGTTCCCAAACTTGTGGCACGTGAAGCACTCAAGTTTACTCAATTCCTTCTTTCCTTGCGGTGAGGTTGACTCCTAACAATTACCCTTCTTACTATAACTCTTTCCTTTTCCCTTCTTTGTCTTACTAACAAGGGCCAAGTTATATTCACTACCTCCTTTCTTGCTGCCTTTAGAATCTTCCCGAGTCTCTTCCTTGATGCAATCATCCCAAAGTCTCTGCCAATCTGGGATATTCTCTCGAGCACAAAATCCTTTGAAAAATGGTTCCCATGACTTGGGAAGACCTTTTAATGCCATGATAACGAGCTCTGCATCCTCTTTTTTCTCTCTTATGTCTGTAAGTTCATCACACACCTGCTTGATCCTCATGAGATATCTGGTAACATTATCCGATCTAGACATTTGAACTGATCTGAGTTTATTCCTTAATATCATCTTCCTATTCATGTTCTTGATTTGGAACAAACTTACCAAGGAATCAAACATCTCTTTAGCTGTCTTCTTCTCATTTAGGTGAGGGATTAGATGATCCTTCACAGAATTTAGGATGACCTTTCTACTTTGATCTCCTTCTTGTTGTGTGGATATAAAGCTGTCGGATCTGTCGGTGGAGTAACTGCTTTATCCACTAACTCCCAAAGGTGATACTCCTTAAATTCCAAAGCAACTCTTTCTTTCCACGATAGGAATTTGGATGCTCCATCCAATCTATCTTCAACTCTCAATGGTGCTGCTCCCATCCCTAAGACCTGATAAATTGCCTTGAAAATAACTTTCTATTGGAAAACTACCCCTATACTGATCTAGCTTCCTTTCAGAGCATGTTCTCTGATATCGTGTCAAAATTCTTACTCCAACACCTAAGTACTTTTTTATCTAGTGATTTCCTTATTGCAATTAGATTAGCAACTCACAAAACAATAATACACTATTGAAATGTTCAACTCAATATCATGCAATGGAAGAATAAACCAAGAAACCAAATCAATCACACATGAACACCATAAGTTTTGGGTAAATACACTTGGAAAAACCCCGGAGGGAAAACTAGTGCTGAGAATGATTTTATTATGCTAAAATCAGGGCTCCCGTAATAGGGATAATGTCCCACTGAGAGAAATACAACTACAAACTAACTTGGAAAGGACTGACATGTTGTACAATCAATTATGGCCCACTTTTCTAGGCATCCACAACTTTCTCTTCTGTGACCCATGGATATCAATGAATTTCCCCACTATGACCCATGGATGTCCATGACTGTCTCCTCTGTGGCTAGCAGATGTGTATGGAAAACTTGTAAATAAAGCTCCGTATGCTCCAACACTCCCCTGTGGATTCCTTCTATTGAAACCCACCTGCGTATGCCTTTGTTCTCTCTTCTCCTTAACCTGTATGATATATATATAAAGTTCCTTATTCACCTATCCAATATCTTGAACCACTATCCTTCATGATCCAACACTCTGTGTCGACTCCCTCAACACCTATCACGTGTATTTCTCCTTCACCCTAGCCTTGCTTTTATAATCATGAGTTACAATTTATAATCTCCAAAGTGATCTACAGTTGAGAATACTTCTCACACTCACTTTTAGATTTAGATTCCATGCTGCATGCTAAGTACTTTTAGCATGTTTCATAAATAACTTAATTAACTAATTACATAATTAATTAATAAAAACAATTTACTTTAATAATTCCTTTAACTAAAGTATATTCAAGAGTAGAAGTATTTGGATGATTTTCACATGTCTATACACATAGACATGTGCATAAATACCTGTTTGGTGCTACCACTAACATCAACAAGAAGTAGGGAATGCACTTTTTTTCCTTTCATAAGCACCTTTATGCTTTGGTATTAGTGGAAATGTGTGTAGGAATTCACCATGGATGCTCTTGTCTATGTATGATATGTGGACCTATTTATTTAACCTTCTTTCACTTGGCATATAGCTTGGCTTCACTCCCCCGTGTATGTTTCATTGGCCATTCATTCCCCTTGGAATCACTCATAGAAGCACTTTTGATCGGGTAGATGGATTAGCCCATCCATTTTTTGCATTTATCATTTACCTAATAGTATATATTTCCTACATAGGTTCCCTAGTCTAGTAACCCTTGTTGCATTTTTATACCCATGATGTTGCATCCTCCTTAGGATTGGGAGTTCCTATGGTCCACATCCCAGAGTTAAGCTTCATACATATTTCCTCATATGTTGACAACCTTACCTTTTGGACTCCCACATTATTGGTTAATATAACATCTATTCTATTATCACATATCATAATCTCTCCACTTCATACATACCGTGAAAATTATTCATTTTTATAGGTCCTCCATTCACCAACCCTCAAGGATATTATCACTCATGCCTCTGCCCTTTCTTACTTCCATTTGTAGTTTTTACCTCCAATAATACATTCATCTAGTTGTTGACTAGGGAGTTTATCTCATCACACTTCCCCTATTTTTCCACTTGGTTTCCTTGTGAGATTCCATTTGGACATTGTGTCTTTCAACACATTGGTTAGATTCTTTGATGGGGCCTTGTCCCCTCATGGTGGTCTTTCACCACCCTTAGCACCCTTGTTGGAGCAGGTTATTATGGATAAGTTTTGGGAATTGTGCAGAAGTAGACCACGCGACATTTTGACAAAGGAGCAACGCATGCAAAAAACAATTAGTGCATTTTAAGGAGTTAGCGTGCAAGAGGTGGAAGTTAGTTAGGAGTTTTGGGACATTTTGTCCACATTGTAATGGGATAAGCCCTATTGTAAAACTATAAATATGTAATGGGTTTTGAGTAGAAGGTAATCTTAAATATTGAATGAGAAGTGGTGAACATTCGAGAGGAATATCCTAGTTGATTTGGGTGTTGATAAATGAAGAGTGACTTGAGTTGAATATCATTCGAGAGGTATTGTTGACCCTTGGTTTGGTATTAAGGAAGGAAGCGCATATTAAGGAAGAAAGGTGAGCTACGAACTGCACGGAAGTCACATAAACGGAGGAAGGGTCGAAGTGGGTAAAGAAGCAGAAAAGAAGGATCGAAGTAAAGGAAAATCTATCTGTTGGAAGAGAAGATCAAGGAAGACAATTCATCGAAGAAAATGGATCATGGACAACTCAGCAAGCAAAAAAAGACATCAACAGGTGCTTTGGAGCACCTCGTGGAAAAGAAGGAGGAACAGGTTGGCGAAGCCCTTAAAACATGGGTCAAGTGGACCTAGGGTTTTGGACCTAGTGTTTTGGATCTAGGGTTTTGACACCTAGACTTCGGTCTAAGGTTTTCCAAGAGTCATGTAATATATAAATAAAGGTCTAGGAGATTCGAGAGGGTTACACCATTGTTGGTTGTTGTTCATTGTTGTTGTTATTACTGTTGATTGAGAGAAATATTGAGTTTGTATTCTGGATCTTCAACTGGGTGCGAAGATCAACCCTGCAGCTGGGTGTGTAGGGAGGGAAGAGAAAGAGAGAAATATCTGCAACTAAGTGTGCAGATAGAACTATATGTTTTCATCTAATAAATCAAGAAACACAGTTATGTGGACGTATCCCTAGGGAGAGGGTGAACCATGTATATCTTATTATCTTTATGGTTGACTATGTGTTATGTGTCATCTGGTATATTGTTACTACAGTGTTGTGTTAGATCAGAGATATAACTTCGTGAAGTAAGATTAAGAGTGGTAAAGAATATCTAGATTGTTTTGCATTGTGTTTTTGAGTCACTTTTCATTTCCTCTGGTTGTAGACACATGTATCCTGCAATCCCCTATTGCTACTTCGGGTGAGACAACATTTGCTTCATAGGTGTTGCCGAAAGGGCCAGTAGTTAGGGTTTGTTGTTGTGTTGTAAGAGTTGAACCCTGGGTCTGCCCCTGTTCCAACAAATGGTTATGTTGTCAGTACTGGGATCTTCTTGAGGGAATGTCAAGGTGCTTTCCATCGAAGATAGAGATTCATAAGTGGATAGAAGAACAAGAAAAAGACTTCGTTGAAGCTCAAAAAAAGAATTCTAGCCTTAGTATAGAAGACTGGTTGGGAAGGTACATCTTTACCGACATACGTGATATTTTCTTTGGATGAATTCATAAGGAGTTATACGAGTGGTTAGCCAGATTAGCAAACACTCAGTTCAAGATCAGATCCAGACCACCTGTGGTTTGGACAACAGCGTTGATCAACAAATTCAAGAGAGTCGATAACATTGTGTCTAGGAAAGTGGATCTTTGGTTTGATAGTACTATTGGAGGGTACATTATTGAGTGTGTTATTGACAAAGTAGAATCATATAGCCAAGTAGAGAGGTATTTATTTAAGGGACCTAAAGGAAATTTCCTACACTTCTTGAAGCTAAATATTAATATGTTATTGCATGAGAAGAATATCCTGAAGATACAGTGAAGCTAAGGTTAAATAATTCATACAGTGACAGTGACACAAAGGATGGAATCATGCGCAGTGGGAGACCGTTCAAAGAGGTTCCTCTTGTGAACCTATTTAAGCATAACTACGGAGACAAGGGATTCTACAGTGGAGAAGAAGCAGATCTAATAGACAAAGAGTATTCAGAGTCTGCAAGAACAGAGGAAGTAAAGACTAAAGAACTTCGTCGAGGAGAACTAGAAACTTCAGGAACCATGCCTACTATCAAAGTAAGTACTATTACTCCTATTTTTTTAGCAGCACTAAGTAACCAGAGTAGTCATAGAAATCAAAGTACTATTACAAGTAGTTTAGTACATATTCAGTCGAGAAACCAAGGAAGATCTATGGCAGATGAAATGAGGTTACCCATTTTCATAGGAGATGGATCTGAGGATCCACATTGTAATGGGATAAGCCCTATTGTAAAACTATAAATATGTAATGAGTTTTGGGTAGAAGGTAATAATATGAAATCTCAAATCTCAAATCTTGAAGGATAAGTGGTGAACATTCAAGAGGAAGAGCCTAGTTGAGTTAGGTGTTGAGCAATGCATAATGAGTTGAGTTGAATATCATTCAAGAGGAATGTGTGCATTGCATCATAGAATGATTTGGGAAGGTTTGGGTTTTTATTGAATATTTATGTATGAGCGTAGTACAAATGAATGCAATGGATATTATGAATGAATGAATAAGAAACCAACCATTTTGGACGTAGGCTATTTTGGGGTGAACCATGTTAATCCTTGTGTTCTAATGTGCATGATGTTATGATGTATTTACTTATTCTGTTTAATGTGCACCTATGATGAACGGTTAATATGCATATGCTGTATCCGTTAAATGGTTCTGCGCATATGATGAATGGTTAATATGCATATGCTGTATCCGTTAAATGGTTCTACGCATATGATGAATGGTTAAATGAATTTGTCATAGATCTTAGTACTGATATGGTTTCATGCAGATAACATATGAATGAATGTTAAGTAAAAATTAAGGAATGAATGCCACATATTCCCCCATGACTACGAAAACTTGGTTCCTACAATCCCCATAGGTACTTCGGGTGATACTTCACCTTCTTGCAGGTGATACCAAAAGGGCTAGTATCTTGGGATTTTTTAGTGAATTAATGTTTAACCCAAGGTCTTCCCACTTCGTGCCAATAAATGAATGTTTAACCCAAGGTCTTCCCACTTCGTGCCAATAAATGGTTCCATTGTCGGGACTGGGATATGCGAATGAGGGGGATGTGGAGGCCGACTAAGGAAAAGATCACAAAATGGTTGAATACTAAGGAGATCGAGTTTGTAGTAGCTCATAATAAGAATCCAAGGATCAACGTAGATGAATGGTTACAAAGGTATGTTTTTATTGATTTACTTGAAATTTTGTTCGTTGAATTTCCGAATGTGTTAGCAGAGTTGATCCAAAGATTTATTGAACAGATCGGAAGATATTGAACTGTAGTTTTGAGGAATTGGATTCTTGAATCGATTCGACAAGTTAATGCAGTAAGCAATAAGACATCATGCACAATTGACTACTGGTTGGATAGTGTGCTTGGAGGTTACATTACTGAATTTTCCATAGATTATTCTTAGTCTTACATTGCTGGTGAAAGAGAATTCTTCAAGGGACCGCAAAGAATATACCTAAATTCAATATCTACGTGGATTAATATGTTGTTGTGTGACAAAGGAGTGATGAGAATGGAATATGATTTCTAAACACCTTCACACACATAGGGGAATTGGGGCCTAACCAGGGAATGGAATTAGTGTAGAAAGGGATGAAAATAAGGAATGAAGAACAAACGAGATGAAGATGCTGAGTGAAGAAGAGTGTGCGACGAATGAAGAAATCAAATTATTGCATAGTGGTAAGATATTTAAATTGAATAAGAAGATGACTGTGGCTGAGAGAGAAGGGAAGAATAGTGAGATCGAGGAAAGATACACTAGTGCAGTACTCCAAATTGAAGGGAGTATACACACATACGAAAATATCCGTCAACTCAATCTAGTATAAGAAGGTCCCACTCCGATTGAACTCTGCGTTGAACCCACAAACTCGTGTGCATCACCAAAAATTGAGGTAAGATTAGAAGTTTTGTCAATTGTAGTTAGTGGAGGAAGTAAGGATATTAGTAGAAGTAATCAAAGTTGTGGAAGTAGTATGTCGAATCAGAATCAATTAGTATTATTAGGAAAGAATAACACACAAAATACGATGGTAGGGGTAGATCCCACCCTAAGGATGCCTCTCTTCCAAGGGGTTGGTTCAGAAGATCTATAACATCATCTCTTAATTTGTGACACGATATGGACTGTGAAGAACATCCAGGATGATGATATGAAGATTGCGCAGTTTGGAACAACCTTTGAAGATCGTGCATTATTATGGTATATGAAATATCACAATACCACACCTATGGGCCAACCAAGAACATTGGAATAGGTAAGACAAGCTTTGCTGAAAGAATTCTAGAAGACTAAATCTCAGTCACAGTGCATTACAAAGTTGAAGGAAATTTAGCATATAGTAAATGAATCAATATGGGACTATGATCAAAGGTTTAAGATATTGAAATATAGAATAACATTCTAGATTCTGGATGAACAACACAAAGACTAGTTTATTGCAGGTTTTTTGACACATATACGTTTCCCTTTGATGCATATATGTTTCCCTTTGACGCAACAAAATATTGCAACGTAATAAAAAAATATGGAAATTGTGATGAAATTGGAAGTGCCCCTTGTAGGAGAGAATAACATGGGGATGGATTAAGTCCAATCATATATGGATGCACTAAATATTCAATTACATGAAATTATGAAAGGAAAATAAAAGCACCAGGGAGTGTAGTCTATCACCTGTAAAACATAAGTCCATCATAAAGATGAATGTCCAACATTCCATCAATACTTGAATACAAGAGCCCCAAATCCGTTAGGGTTATGGTGTGAAATTTGCAAGACGATGGGTCACCACCCTCATAATTATCCATTGATGCAGAAATACTAGAGCATTGTGACAAATTTGTTTTGTAATTTTTGAAAGTCCATCAGACCCGACGAGAAGGATTATCACGCATTGGACCTGATCAGAGAGCGCACTGTAGATTCTTATAGAGTCCAAGGTGAAGAAGTAGAAGTAGGATCCTCACAGTTTAATACTCCTAGAGGAGGTTATAATCAAGGAGGCAGAGGAGGCTTCAAAGGCCGAGGATGAGGAGGCTTTGGTCAAAGAAGATGACCTATTATATGTTACAATTATAATCAACTTGGACATTTAACGCGCGATTTCCTGAATCCATGCACGACATTTACATATTGTAGAGCACTAGACCATGCGCTGGAGGATTTCCCACAATTGATCGTGAAATGGAAAGAAAAGAGGAACAAAATTGTATAGATGATAGCAACAGAGGTGCATGACATACAACCTAATATAGCAATAGTTACGCGTAGAGGGACGAGAACCAAAGAAGATGCAACATATAAAGGGAATAGAATCCACTAATGGGTAAGGAAACCAATAGAACCATTACCACTATTTAATTTGAGAAAATAGAAAGAAAACTACCAAAAAGAAAGAAAATAATTGACCGGATTAGACTGGATAGCATCAAATTTGACTATGCCAACCTTGTATGATATACCATTAGTGTTTTAGATGCCTCCAGTATATGACCATTCAAAAAAGCAAGTTGAAAAGGAAAGCACTTTGAAAAGTTTATTAAGAATTCGTTTATAATTAATGAAATATGAATATTCTTTGATTAGTTTGCATAGAATGATTGACCATTCTTCCCAAGAGAAAGAGAAAACTTTCGCACATAGGGCAGTTAACCAAGTGCACATTCAGAAGAGAACAAATAGGAAGTTTCAACTCAATGAACATATATGAGCTTACAAAATGGAAAATATAATTCTGGATTTAGGTTCTGATGTGAATGTTATCTTGAGACAAACTTGGGAGATGATGGGCTAGCTGAAGCTAATTTTGTCACCAATGCAGTTGATATTAGTAGACCAACATAATATCATTTCAGTGGGAAGGATGACAGGAGTAAGTGTCAATATTGATGGCATGCACAATGTAGCAGACTTCGAAGTGATCGAAATAGTAGATGGAAATACACCTTATCCAAAACTATTGGGACTTGATTGGGCATTCTATAATCAAACAATAATTAACATAAAGGAGAGAAAAATGGTTTGAAGTGGAATACTTGAAGGTTATTGCGCCGTTAGACCTCATTGAAGGAAGAATATTTGTAGAACAAAAAAAGAGAAAAGAACTTGATAATCTATATAATATGATTGAGCGGATGGATGATTATGTAAATCCTACAAATGAAGGCATAATTATTTGGAGGAGTATTAGTTCATGCACATTGGACTCAGAAGAATCTCTGGAGATTTGGAAAAAAACACTGCATCAAGTATCAACAAGAAAATGCACTAGGATTACCCATGCATTACGATGGATTGGAACTGAACTAGTTGAACCTCCAAGGTATGATGGATTAACCGATGTATTTTCTTTTATAAGAGAGTTTGAGTTCAAAATATCATATCACTAGATAATACTATCTTTGTATGTTTCTCTAAAATAAACCCATGTGATATGGTCAATGACGCATAAGGATGGAATAGGAAACTGACAATGGTGCAAAAGGTTATTACAAGTCGGATTCAAAATACATAATGAAAGTATCATGTTAAAGTATAATGGATTAAGCTTCCCAGCATACCATATTACAAAATGTACTGTGACATGGAGATAAATACCTCAACAATAATGATCCATATGGATTTTGGTGTCCTCCCACCTATTCCAACAATCTCATTTTGGCAGTTTTCCAGTTTGGCAGTTTTTTCCCTAGTTTTTGGGTCCCTAACTTTTGGGGTCGTTTCGAGACCCTAAAAAACATTTTTAGGGCTCAACATAGTCAAAATGACATTTTAAAGATAGAAGAAAAATGTGTATTCCTCATATAGACCTTTCCAATGGGCTATCATGTGCCTAAAATGAAGATCGTATGCAAAAGTTACGACCCCGGGAAGTTGATGTACTAGCTTA
>CBVK0103905734.1:0-10243 GCA_900067695.1 Picea abies | reverse complement strand
GGCCTCGAGACATGATCTCCTAGTTATCTCTAGAAATCGGGGATAACATGGCCTTCAGTAGCCATTTTCTGCCTTCTACCTGCCCTCCTGGCAAGTCTGTTGTTGTCACTTTGCAACCCTGAGTGCTTCCAGCGTCCCCTATAGTCCTCCCAGCTGTCTTTTTGACTACTGCGTACCTGGGAGAAATCACCACATAGTCTCAATACTCAACCTTCCTCTGATACCAAACTGATGTGTATCAAAGTACTCTTTCTCCTCTCGCTTCCTCTGCCTACAATATACAAATAGAGTCACACTCTAATACCATTTGGACATGTATCAAAGTGTTTTTCTTCTCCTTTTCTACCTCCTTTTTCCCGCAGTATACAAATAGAAAGTAGCTCTGATACCACTTGGGCGTGTATCAGAGTGTTTTTCTTCTCCTTTTCTGCCTCCTTCTGCCCGTAGTATACAGACAGAAAGTAGCTCTGATACCACTTGGTACAGACCCCCAACCTGCAGGCCAAGATCTACTCAGGATCGCTCTAAATCCACTTCAACCCAAAGAATATCCCTTGATTCACTGTTGGAACCTCACAAAATTGATCCACAGGTCCTTCTCCTCCAAACAGCCTCCAAGATATGACCGCGACCTTTTCCCGAAAAAGGATTTTCGAGTTTCATGATTTCACGAACCCAGATGTCGAGTTCCTTGGCTTCTTGAACCTCTGAATTCCAAAATGCTGAAATGGTGAATTTATGGCCTATGTGACCACTTTCCCCCATGACCACACACCTCCTTTTGAAACTTTGGGGTTTCCAACGCCGAAATGCCCCAGTTCCTTGTCTTTGGGATTCCTGAAATCCTGAACCCTGGTATGCTAAAATCCTGAAATCTTGAGACCGCATCCCCAACTCCAACAATACGTCATGTTCTGCGACTTGGAGACTTTCAACGTTAAGTTTCCCGACTCCTTTTCCTCGGGACTTCTGAAATCCCGAACCCTGGTATGCCAAAATCTTGAAATCTTGTCTCGTGACCTGACAATACTACTCCAACACTTTCGGGATTTCACGTTTCGAGAGTCCGTGAATCCTGCTGCCAAGATCCTTGACCTCTCGTACTCTCGGTATCCAAAATACCAAAGTATCGAAATCTTGAAACTCCAGTCCTCCTTCTCCTGAGAAAGATCAACGACTGTGAGCCTCCTTGATCCAATGGCTCAGATCCTTTTGGGATCTCATGGGTCAAGAGTTCTGAACTCTAACCCCTGCATCTTCTGGTAGCCAAAATACCAAAATGGCCTTTCGGGGATTTCCTCGAAATCTCAACTGTATTCACTTTTCGAGACTTCGGGATTCATGACTTCACGAATCCTCCATGACCAAACCTTGATCCTTCAACTTCCTAGTATCCAAAACCCCGATGGGTTCGGATCTCTACCACGTGTCCTCTGAAATGGATGGTCCTGATGATTTCATGGTTTCGCGTACCAGGAGTTTGAAACTCTCGATACCAAAATCTCTGCCTCCTCTACCTTCCAAACTCTAAACAATCGAAATGATCTAGCAGCTCCTCTTCTTTGCATACAAGGATTGAACCTCGTGAAACTCCTCCAAGATATGATGGATATTGGTCCGTGTGCCCAAATCTGAAGGACCATATCTCTTTCTCCTGTGCACACTCTCAGAGATTTAAAATCTGTGCGACTTTCTTCTGGATCCGAAGATTGTCGAGTCTTTGTACAAGATCTGACAGTTTAGACCTCCTTCACCATGTGCACTTTCCTCCTGAACTTGTGCTTCTTCCTTTTCCTTTGAAGACTTTCAAAGGGTCTTGGCCTTTACTTCCTCTTGCGAACCTGGTTCCTTTGGGTCTCGCCTGCATTCTTGGAACGCTTTCCCTCCTTAGCTTTGTCAAACTTTGAACCCTCCAAAGGGTTTACTTTCAGCCTCTGTGATACTTGTAGGGCTCTGTGCATGAAAGAACTCTCCCTCCTGAGCTTTGTTCTCTATGAATCCTCAAAGGATCCTTCGACCTCCGCACTCCTTCCAGCTGTCCCTCTTGTACACAAAATCACTTTTCCTCCTGGGCTTCTCTTCTCTAAAATCTTGAAAGGATTTCACGACCTCTGTGATTCCTATAGGGTCCCTGCACACACAAAGGTGCTTTCTGTCCTCAGCTTCTCTATTTCTCACACCTCTAAGGGATTTAACTATTTTCTCTCCCTCAGATGGAGAATCCGATGCCCTCTTGGTAATCTCTTGCTCAAGCAACACCTTGCTAAGTCTATAGGGTATTCAACAACCCTGTGAAGGTCCTCTTGACACTTCCTTCTCCCTCGTAACTCTAAGAGTTCTTCCTATGCAAGATGGCACTTACTCAATTCCCTCCTAGCAAAGCTCCTGCAGAATCCCTCAGTGATTATGTTCCCTTCAACGAACTCTAAGAAGAGTTCTCATGTGAGCTCTATGCACTTTCTCACTGCCCTCCTGGCAGATCTTTCTCAGAATTCCTTAGAATTTCTGTCTTCTCTGAACTCAATATAGAGTTCTTCTCCTCAATGCAACCTGTGCATATGCGCAATTCCCTCCTGGCAGAGCTCTCCATAACTCCTCAGAGATTCGGTCTTCTTTTGTGCTTTCCTCTGCACAGTCCTACCTCCAAGGTATTCAATAACCTTGAGTTTTCCTTCCTAATCTTAAAACTTCAGCTGGTGCACCCTCCTGGCACGTCCTTGTCTAAATTCCTCAGAATTCAGAAGTGTATCTATGCATTGGATTTCAGAACCCACAGCATTCTTTCACACCCTCCTGGCTTGAAGTATCAAAGAACCCAACCTGAAATCGAAGAACCCATAGATAGGAAAATCTATCTGTCCTTGCAGATGCACATCTACAGCATATCAATACACACATAAAGACATTCATCCATGAACACATAAATACATGGACAACAACGTGCAAGAAAACTACCTCTGTTTGTATTAATGTAAAATGCCTCTTTACAATGTGATTGAGCGTGGACTGTAACAAAGTCTCGACTCATCCTCTTCCACTCTACTCACGTAGAGCTATCTCTCTCTCTCTCTCTCTCACTCTAACTCTACTCAATACTAAATTTAAAATAAGATCCAAGATCTTTTACATGAGGGGGCTCTTTGATCTCTTCCCTCCATCTCACCTACCCTATTCAATTGCATTAACTTTACATTGAATGGGTCATCTAGTCTAGATCAGATATATATTTCAACCTTATAACCATTTAAGGCGATTTCTACCTAAGGCCTACGTATACGCATGGCTTGGCTCTACCTGCCTTACATTTATTAAATACATTAAATTCTAATTCAAAATTTGAAAGTGAGAGGGTTGCGCCTCTCTCCATCCCATTGAATGTGCACTGTGTTGGCTGGTTGGCTGGCACATGGATGGTTTGGAGCAATGATCCTGCATCACTAGGTTACAACACTAATCCTCTTCTCAATCTCTTACACTCACTTACACTGAGCTCCACAAGCCTCATACAATATGCACAAAAGCAATCTCTACTCAACACTTAGCACTTTCGATCACATAAATCGAACTACTTCCTACATCACTCAGCCTTCTATTTATACTTTAGAAAATAGGCCTAAGCATGGGTAAACCCATGGGCTAACATCCCCATACCTATTACATAATATCAAATACCAAAAGGGTCCTAAAAGGGGCCAATATCCTACAATCTCCACTTCTTCGTATACTCCGCCTTCAACAGCCTGTCGAAGGCCAAAAAATAGGTCAAACCTGACCAAGGATCCTCAAAACTTGGTCAAGGGCCAACAATAGGCCGTAGTAACATAAAGAACCAATACCTCATAAGCCCAATCCATAGCCAATAAAAACAAGATCTCATCAACTATGTAAGCAATGTCGAACCTTAGCACAACATCAAATAAGGACCAGACCTGATCTCCAATCTACAAGGGGGTCCCAAGTACTATTATTATTTATCTTTTATAATAATAGGCTTTAGAAACACTTTGTAGGCAAAATTTTGTTGACGATTTTTAATCGTCAACAGTACCGTGATAGTTTCATATCTTATAATGAACCTACGGTAATATATTGTATGTCTGAGTGTCAAGTGCAACAATTTACCACTTGTAGGTGGTGGGATGTTTAGAATGACCACAAATTTATTTCGTTCTACCGAGATTCCTTCCCGGCATACAATATGGCCTAGCATATTTCCATGTGGTACGTAGAAGATGCACTTCCTTAGGTTTAGATATATCTTCAATTCCTAACATTTATCAAACATTAACTAGAGTATCCCTACATGCTCCTTTAAAAGGATGTATATTGTCCAATCTTCCATGTAGACCTCTTAAAGCTTGTGGATGAAATCTTGAAATGTGTCTATCACGATTCGAGAGAAGAATGCAGGGGAATTATTTATTCCAAAGGGCATTATGTTGTATGTGAATGACCCCCATTCAATTATGAATGTGGTCTGCTTCATGTCTTCCTATGGAATTATGACTTGGTGATATCCTAAGAATCTGTATGTAAATGAATAATATTCTTTTCCCACAACCTAATCTAACACTTTTTCACTGAAAGGTGTCAAAAACAGATCGTGCACACATGTAGAATTCATAATTTTGTAGTCCACACAAACCCAAATGTATTTTGTATCCTCCTTGTATCCTTATAGGATGGTACCCAAGGTAAACCCTAGAATATTCAAAACACAAGGAAATTCAACAACAAGGCTCAAATCCATTAAAACAATATAATCCTTATGAGCTCAACATGTCACTTGCGGAATTGAACCTAGGTGTGGAGGATAACAATCATTCCTCCCAACCACCCGAGATAAACCCAATTAACAAGTGGATTTTATTTTTATTTTCAACCTCTTTTATTTTACTCTAAGGTTTATTAATTTGGCCCTATAATCGAGTGGCAAATTTCCTCTCCTATTTCCCCCTTCTAATAATGTTTATGTGCATGAGTGATTTTCCATCCATCCTCCCATGTTGTCGATGGTTACACAAATCTCTTCATTCTCTATATAGAAACTATTCTTCCATTTCCTAGTTCTCTTCGTATATGTGGGTGTGACCATTCTAACTCATGGCCTATTGGACTAACGTTATGATATTTTCTCTAACATATCTTATGATTGTTAGCCACTAATATGAAATAAGGAGCTTATTGATGACTTGGTCCTATTTTTGGCTTCTCACGATCTCTAATTTATATGCAAGTACTTTAACTGATGGACTATTCTATCTATTGTTGTATGTCTAGTCACTTTTCATTCCAGCATGACTTCTAACTAGTTTTATTACAAGGGAGTAGTATTAGCCACTAAATCGTTTCACTTTAGAAATTATTTGGAGATGTTTGATTTGGGTTCATCTCTAATAACAATGAAACTATTCTCTTTGTTATTGGTAGCATTTTCAAAACTTGTTCTATTACTCATTTAATTAGGATTTAGTTAACTATATTTGACATATTTCATTTGATACATTTCATTGTCCACATTCACTCCATATTAATTTTCATTATTGCATTTCACATTCATTAGTTTAGATTATATTAGATAAATATATAATAAAACATATTACCTTGCATACCACAAACAGACCATAATCGAATGGCTTCCCATTTCAAAGAAGAAAGGTCCAATGGGAACTTTTTTCTAAATAAACATATGTTGTTGACGAGGGTCATTTATCCACACCAACCAAATAACGATGAGAATATACTTAGGATCATCAAGAAGTTACATCGAGAGAACAAGAAAATATTAGACGACAAACTCATGTATGCTATTTTGGATCAATAAGATAATTTCCAAGAAAGCTACAAGCAATATCCACTTTGAGCTAGTTTATAGTATGGATTCATTCGTTCCTCTTAACTTTAAAATTTTGGGTTATAAATTATAATAAGTTTTCACTACATATGAAAATCACGATATCTTTGAAGGATTCAAATATTATAGCTTAGTATAATATTCTAGGCAATTATTTCAAATTGAAAAAATCATACCTTTAAATATGTAGATGAATATTCAATGAAAAAGTACAATTTATTATTAGAACTTGTAAATTTTAGTGAATATTATTATTAATTTTTTGTAAATAAGTGTCTATGTATTACCTTTCAGGATAAAAAATTACAGTAGCATCGTGATTGTCAAAGAACTGTGAGTGTTGAATTTCCCCTAAGGGAAACCAATTCAGCCTATTTCTAAAAATTGAAAATACCATAATTTAAACAACTTGAACAGAATTGCCTCGTGGGGAAACTTATTCATTCTGACCTGTCTGGCCTTCTAGAAAATCTAAGAATAGATTTTTACAAGAAAAAATAAAACATTGTTATAGACGTCGCATGTGGCCCAAGAGGACACTTGTAGAAACAAAAAGGATTGACGAACATAAGCATGCAGTCTGACACATGTGCATATGTTGGCACTCATGCATTCAATCTCTCATGTTTTTCCACGTTGTTTTATGTTGGTGCCTAGAACGTCGTTGAGGGTGTTGGTGCACTAGAGGCATGTTATGGGGAGTGTCGAGGGTCGAGAAAAGTGGAGAACATTGTTGGTCTCTAAATATGTCCTAAAAACAACCTCTATGCATCAGCCAAAGGTAGGCGCTGGCACAAGCATTTTACTTGTTGCCTATATAGGTTCTTACCTTTCATTTTCAATACCGAGCCTCCATAGATGCAACACTTATAAAGGAAAAATTATTGTAAATGGAACAACAGTTGTTCTATTCAAATGAACGACACTTCATGTAAAGGGAACAACAATCGTAAAGGGAACAACGATACTCAAAGGAACAACAGTCGCCTGAAGGGAACGACAATTGTTCCTTTCAAATGAACAACAATTACACTCAAAGGAACAACAGTTGTGTGAAGGGAACGACAGTTGTTCCATTCAAATGAGCAACAACTACACTTAAAGGAACATCAGTCGTTACATTGGGCTGAACTAATGTTGAATTAATTGCATTGTAGTATTTTCCCAACTATTTAATTTGTCAATGCAAGGAAGTATTTTATTTCAAAGTTACCATGCACAATATATGCAAGCAACAAATTCCAACTAACACTATTATCTATTTAATAGAATAAAACACATAACTTAAAATCAATCAAATCCACTCTTTCTTGAAAATACACTTAGCTGTAATAAAATCACTAGCACACTCTTACATAAATTAAAGGAGTATTAACAAAATGGAGTAACAACAACATGAATTGAATCTTACTGTAACACCAATCTAATAAACAACACACAACTGTAAGCAATGATCAACTAATCATAAACCAAGATGAATTAATACAATGAAAAGAAAAATACAAGTAAATGAATAGGACCAACACATACCAGATTGAGGGGGACTTGCCTCACCTAGCATGCATGGCCAAAAGACTTACAATATTAAGAGAAAGTTGCACATAATTGCAAATCCATCAGCTCCTTTGTATTATTGAAGAAAACTCAGAAATCACATAAGTTAGGCTCTTTATTACAAATAAATTCTATATAATCTCATGAATTACCCTCTCCTGATTGAAGAGGTATTATTTATACAAATCAAATCCCCAAATCCTTGGGTTGCTCAAACAAATTGCTAAGTTTAAAGAACCTGCCGCAATTGTAAATATGGAAAAATACCCTTTTAAAGAACCACTGATTTCTATCAAACCATAGATCCAATTAGAAAAATACTTGTGTTGAACTCAATTGGGCCCATTTTGAACAAAACCCATGTCTCAGATTTTTGAGATTCATCCTCATCTGTTCAAAATATTCCACACAAATTCGTCTTTCCTTATCTGCCACGTTTTTCACTGAAAATGGTTAACCACAAGCTGCAACTCACATGTGCCATTTGGAGGTTGGAACCTTGACTGCTGAAACTATTGCTACATAAAATCACTCGTTAAACCATCATCAGAAAAATCATGAATAATAGTTTTTAATTCATTAAAAATGAAGGAAGAATAATCATTATTAACCACTAAAGCATAACATGAATAATATGTCATTTTATGAGAAATTGTAGCAAATGTATGGAAAATGGAATGATAAATGAACGATAATAGGACAAAGAATGGATGGAATGGATGTCTATAGATGATGAAAATATGGACAAATATGTGACCCAACATATGCCCCACACTGAAAGTGTTGCATTTCCTCATGCAACTCAATACATTACATTAACCAAGATGTTAAGGACTCATTTGAATGTTGTTGATACAATGGATATTCATGCAAAGAAAAAATCATATGAAGAAGGTATTTTTATAGTTTTATATGTCAAAATTTAATGCACATTCTTTCCAAAAATCATAACAATCCAATACACAAATCCCAAGATATCATGTCGTTGAAACTCCTCGTAATTGAAACTCTCCTGAAACAGTTATGACAACGCCAAATTTTTTACAAATTACAAAGTGGGTTTTGTAGGCATATTAATCCCATGCTTCATCATACCAAAAATCATGACAACCCAGTTCGTCATTTGGAAGATATGCCCAAATCAATTTCTGCAATTTTTTGTAGAAAAATAACATGTATCAGAAAAATAAATATTTATGGAAAATGAGAGAACAAACCATCATGCATAGTAACCCCTCTTCTACCCCACACTGATTGTATAGCATGTCCTCATGCTGCATTATGAAATCAAACTTAAACACAATGTCAAAAGAGATCCTCTGCAGAAAACTAATGCATAAGAAGACAATCATCTCTGAGTGCCCCTTGGTTATGTATACAACACAATCACCATCAAATTCCCTCAATAGGTTTTGATTGTACTTCAAGGCAACATTTTTAATGGGAAAACAATCTGCCAACCTTGAATCTAGTCATGAACTTGCTGCAAAATTATTAGTACATGATTATATTTTACTGTTAGTTGTAAATACCTTATCAATGCTTAAATACCAATCCTCCAATCTTGGAAATCCATCAAATGTTATCTCAGAATGTGATTGAGCTGGCCATGTCTTGATTTTACCATCAAATGCTTAACCCTGTGTATTTGAAAATCCACATACCATATGATACACCCTCCAATAATCTCAGTTTCACTTATGGGGATTGTAGCGTTGTAATCATGGGACTTCAGATCTCAAAACAACTTGCTTTGTTTCTAGGTTACCTCACAAGTTTTCATCATTGATAACAAGACTTATTTTCCATGAAAATTCATAACATTAAGACTGTAAGGACCAAAATTTTTACCATCATTATGAAGTGCTCATAATTTTTGAATCAATACATGCATCAGTGTATCATGTAGTGAAGATAACTCATAAAAACATGTAGCTAACCAATGACAAAATCGGGAAATTCCAATAAGTTTTCCCAACACCCAGGTAAATTTGTTGCCACATGTACCAATGGTGACCCAATGTTCTACCATATATTTCATGCTAAACTATAGTAGCATGTTAAAATATGAGTACACAATGGATATCTGAATTTGACTTGGATATACCTTCACTTTCTAAGATTTCAACAATAAAATTATAATGCTGAGAATAGATGGTTGAATATGAAACCATGGGCGAAAACTAATGATTGTTGTTGTAGTGATTTTGGTGCATGTACGCACGATGCACAACTGTGGGACAATAAACCCACACACAACTGTCACATGGCCATGAAGAAAATCCCAAATGGAATTCTCTCAATTCAACTTTGAATTTGATGTTTTGCAGGTCGGCTTGGGCTGGTTATGGTACCTTCAGGTTAATTAAGTAAAAAGAAGAGCTAAAATAAATCAAATGGGGTAGGAAATGGATACCTTTCCCCAGTGGATGCGCCAATCTATTGCACCTCTTTTGTCACCTAAATGAGTAAAAAAGAGGTGCTTACAATCTTAGTTGGGTTAGATAAGAAAGACAACATTAAAGGAAAGGGTTAGAAGAATAAACATAAAAGACTAAGCTAAGAATTTGCAAGATACTAGATATATAAAATATGCAAAACATAAATAAAATGCTAGAAATGGCAGAATAACAGTAAAATATCCATCATAATCTTCACAATACACAGAAATGATATAGGAAATAGCAATAGAAATAGCACTTTGATTCAGAAAGCAATGTTCACAGGCCTCTTCGAGGGGGCAACCTCCAGTTGAGCAGCGCTCTGTTACAATAATCTCCAAGCTAGGGTTCTCATACCCTCGACCCTTATTTATACTAAATATGTCTATTAAGA
>CBVK0103905646.1:0-11762 GCA_900067695.1 Picea abies | reverse complement strand
AATCCAAAGAAATCACATTTCGGGGTGGAAGAGGGGAAGCTATTGGGACATATTATCTCGAAGGAAGGCATTAAGATAGACCCCAGCATGGTTGAACAGTCCTGAAAATTGACACTCCGCGCAGTAAAAAGTTAGTGCAATCCTTCCTAGGAAAAGTAAATGTTTTGATGAGATTCATCCCAAACCTGGTAGATATTATAAAGCATATCACCTGCATGCTCAAAAAGGGAAATGAGATCAAGTGGAATCTGGAAGCTAAGAATTCGTTTGAAGATATCAAGGTGGAATTGACTAGAGCTCCTCTGCTAGCTAGTCTGGACTTCGTGAAATATTTCATCCTGTTTTCATTTTCTTCAGTGCATACAATCATCGACATGCTATTGCAGAAGGATGAGTAGAACTTCAAGAAGCCTATAGCTTATTTCAGCAGGACAATGCGATATTCTCCACTAAGGTACGATATTATGGAAAAACAAGCATACTCCTTAGTGAAAACCTTGAAGGAGTTCAGGACATACATATTGCACTCCCACTTTATTGCTTATGTGCCTAGCAATTCAGTTAAGGATATCCTGACTCAGCCCAACCTCCAAGGGAGGAGAGGAAAATGGATAGCAACCATGTTGTAATATGACCTAGAGATCAAGCCGACAAAAATAATTAAGGGTCGGGGCCTCGCGAATCTAATGGCGTAGTCAGACTGTAATGCTATGGGAATAAATTTCATCGTCGATCTATCACAGAGCCCTCAAATTGCTTATGTGCCTAGCAATTCAGTTAAGGATATCCTGACTCAGCCCAACCTCCAAGGGAGGAGAGGAAAATGGATAGCAACCATGTTGTAATATGACCTAGAGATCAAGCCGACAAAAATAATTAAGGGTCGGGGCCTCGCGAATCTAATGGCGTAGTCAGACTGTAATGCTATGGGAATAAATTTCATCGTCGATCTATCACAGAGCCCTCAAGAAGAAATGACTGCGCAAGTGTCCCAGGAGTTCATCGACTCACCATGGTATGTAGATATCATCTATGTGTTGAAGAATCTCCAGGCCCCTCCAGACGTAAGTAATATTAAGGCCATATTTGTCAAGCTTAAAGCAGTTAAGTTTTGCATCCTGGACAACTCACTCTACTGCAAAGATCATGGGGGAATGTTGTTGAGTTGTTTGTTGGAGTATGACGTGAAGCGAGCCACATAAGAATTTCATAAGGGTGATTGCAGGGGACACCATTACTGGAAAACCACTGCTCACAAAATCCTCAGGGCTGGTTACTATTGACCTACAATGTTTGCAAACGTGTACAAAGAAGTCTTCAATTGCCACGAATGTCATATTTTTGACGAGAGAAGAAAGTTGTAGCCCCTGCCACTAAAGCCGATCTCAGTCAAGGAACTGTTCATGCAGTGGGGTTTGGATTTCATAGGGGAAATAAATTTTCCATCCTCGACGCATCACAAATGGATACTCACGACCACCAACTACTTCACAAAATGGATAGAAGCCATCCCCATGAAGCAAGCTACTGATGCATTCATCATCCAATTACTAGAGACAAACATCTTGTCGAGGTTCGGATGCCTCATCAAGATCATAAGAGACAATGCGGTTACATTCACGTCTAAGAGGATGGAAAAGTTTTGTCAGGATTACAGCATAAACCCGGGGCATTCCACGACATACTACCCACAAGGAAATGGGTTAGCAAAATCCTTGAATAAAAGCCTAACCTAGATCATCAAAAGGCTCCTACAAGACAATAAGAGAATAAAAGCCTAACCTAGATCATCAAAAGGCTCCTACAAGACAATAAGAAATCTTGGCATAAAAAACTTATCTATGCACTGTGGGAAGATCGAGTTACCACCAAGAAGTCCATCTCAACATCACCTTTCCAGATTGTATACGACACAGACACAATTTTCCCTATCACACTGGGGTTTCCCGTCAGAAAGTTGTTGCAAGAGCAGGAAGATGAGACAAATGACACATGGAGAAGGATAAATCAAGTGGTTCACACACATCAGATGAGGGAACAAGTGTACAATCAATCATAGCTCCACCAGGAAAAGAGGAAGAAATCCTTTGACAAACGTTCCAAGCCATAGGATTTTCTGTTGGGTTATCTAATTTTGAGATGGGATGCGACAAATGAGGACAAAGGAAAGCACAAAAAGTTCAATAACCTGTGGATGGGTCCTTTCAGAATCGGTGCACATCACAAAAATAATGCTCATTTTATGGAAGAACTGAATGGGGAGTGTGTTGGTTGGGGGCCTGTAAGCGACAGGTTCCTCAAACATTATCTGATGAAATAAATTCTGTTTAATTCATTTGTCATTGTAAATAGTCATTTTATTTTTTGTTTCAAGTCAGTAGGTCAGCAGAAAATTGAAGCCCAAAGTTAAGGCCCTGATTTTTATGCTGAGTTTTTTAGAAACTGTGTCAATAGGTTTAGGTTGCATCCTATTTTTTGTGTTGTAGTGTCAAAGAGTCAAAATAAGGCCCAATGGTCAGGCACCTGGTCTACTGTTCTTTGCTACCTCGCAGGGATGATAACATCCCCGTTGGAGCCAGCTGTTAGCGTTTCCATTTTTCTTTCAGTTAGAGTCAATTTTCAGTTTGGCTATGGCCCATGTGTCCCAACATGTGAAGTTAGGTATGTAACAGTGAAGGGGTTGAAGTCAGAAAGTGGTCGGTTGGCCCTTGGAAGAGGTAAGGGATGTCAGAGTCGAAACATGCATAAATGGTACGTGTATGTTGTTCTCAAAGAGTCGGGTCCTGTTAAAAAGTAGCTTCTACATGCCCTAGGTCGACTCAAGTAGTTAATGAAAGTCGCATCGGCAAGTGCATAAACTATTATCAGCTCATTATGAAGGCTGAGAGAATGAAAAATCCCAGTGTTCGTATCATGTATGCCCTACAACCCCTATCACTTGTACCTTACATGTGGGGATGTGCCATGGAAAATATGCAATTCGATTCGAAACATCCAGTCACCATGAATTCACTGTTCCTTGGAACAATTCCTCCTTCCGTCCGATTTGTTATAAATCCCATAGCTCTTGCACCCATGTTATTCACGAAATCAAATTTAGGCTCTGTCTGTAAGTTTTCTCATACTAGGCCCAGGTCAATTGAATTCTCCATCTTGGGCATTTGTCGAATCCACCGCGTAGAGGATAAACACTGGTCACGCCATGGCAACCTCTCAAAGCATAAATAAGGGTGGACGAAGTGGCATAATCACCAGACCTGAAACCCAAAGTGATTGGGATTCATTTTCACTCACAACGGGCATCCCCAAGGATAAAAGAGGGTTTTTTCCTTTACCCACATGAACAACGACATCACAATGTGCATAACTTGGATTTGAAGGAACTGTGCAGGAAGGAAGGACAGTGGAAGCCTTGTCTTCCCAACAACGGATACCTCAGAGAAGGGGCAGACCAAGGAAGAACAAGGAAGTTGGGGAAACTCGAATCTCAGATTAGCCGTGCGCATGACTAATCACTGAAAAATTACTCATGTGCATCTTCTGCCTAGAGCCTTTGGAAGGTACCAACCGAGAAAGTGGGAGAAGAATGAGGAGGATGGATGCCACGGGTGCAAATAGTCAAGAGACATCTCAGTAGCTGAAGAAAGCGAAGCTATCCATTGCTGAAATATACCAAGAGAATAGGGAGTTGAGACAACAACTGGCAACAAAGACTAGAAAAGCATCAACAACACAAGGTCGTGAAGGGAACGTGTCATGGTTAAAAAGACAGCTTTGAAAGGCGCATGATACAATTGTACAACTGAGAAAAGCACAACGACTGGCATAAGAAAGGTATGCCAAACTCTCCAGAGAATGTGTAGTGGCCGAAGAGATAGCCTGCATAGCCCTCGCCAGCGAGCAGAAGAAACAAGATTAGCCGAGTTCATTCCTGTATTCACAAACAAAAGGCAAATCTTGACAATTTTGAATGAGACATCACCCGAGAAATTTCACCATTTTAATAACGGCTCTGACGGTCTACAACCACTTTCTGTGCACACTTCCCCCAACAAAAGAACGCGTGGTAGAAAATCAAATCCATTACAGCAGACAGTGGGACTCTCACAAACACTTTTCCACCCAGATACCTGATCGACAATCGAATCTCCATGGCAGATTACAATGATCATGATGTAGCCAGATGTATCTTTTGTCTATTTTTGGAAAACATCATGTGAAGTGTTTTGTAACGCAGAACAGTCAATTCCCTAGTTTGTAGAAATAACAGTTAGAAGAGTAGGGTAGCCCAAGTCACGCCCTCGTTTGTATATTTGATCTTTTCGATGTAATCCAAGTTGGTTGGAAAACTTGGTATAGATAGTAGCTATTGTATGTAATTTGAGTTCAACTGAAACTTAATGCAAAAGTCCTGTAACTTTGATGAAAAGATTCTAATTGTAGTAGTTGGATGTACTATTTTCCCTTTCTTGCGTATGTGCTTCTTGTTATCTCTATTCATATATTTTCTGTCTAATTCGGAACAAATTTTCAAACCTATGGATTCGTTGCGCAATGCCCCTTGTTCACGCCATTTAGATGAAACATTTTTCTTCTAAAATTTAACTCTAAATTCACCCACAACAGTGCTCCGGGTTACTTCTTGTAATTTCTCTCTGCCACACATTACTATTTTGCAGTGAAGACTGTTGATCTCTTAGCTTTTATCCTCTCAAAGTTTAGTCACTGAGTCATTTATTTCTATTGTTTCCTCGAATCGACTCCATAGCCCAAAGTCTTATTTTCTTTCCCCAATATGACTAGAACCCATTATATCAAAGGCGTTAAATCTAGCCACTGCTTTAAATCCATATCCCGCGTAGAGACAGAGTCTCCCAAGAGAGCCCTCTCTAGGTCCAGAAGGCTAGTTTCATGCCTCAAAGTTGGTTGAAAAAGTTACCTTCATCATCTGTTTATCAGTCGAACAAATTTACGGAGTGCTAGCACTATGGAAACTACATTTTACCAATTTTTAGGAACTCGGTGCAAAATCTACAAACCTGAGCTCAAGGACTATTTTATAGATATTATCTTTGCAAAATTCCACCTAACATTTTAGCTTGATCTGAGCTCATATACTCAAGTTATGTCTGAAATAAAATTTTGGCTCTAGACTCACCTTTTTTTGTAATTATAAATATTCCACCACGTCACATCACTTCATTCACTAGTAGGTGTTGAATGCCTCTTTCACAGGAAGACATCAAACTATTCTAGACTACCTCTTTTCCATTGGGTCTTCTTTCAAATAATTCCCAATGGGATATTTCCAAACATTGATCACATCCGAAGGATCGACCCTTTTTTAAACAGTCCCAGTGGGCTGATTTGAAGGAAACACACATGCAAACCTTGGGCCATCAAATTTATTTGAATAATGACACATCAAACCCATTCAAATATTATTCACATCGAGTCATTTTCAAGTACCACTCGAATAAGACCATTGGGCCTTTGTGAAAATTGACCATTTTTGGAAGATGCACGTGATTCAAAGGAAGATGCACATGATTAAAAGAAAAACACCATCAAGAGTTCTTTGAAATTGGCCATAGACCACTTTTTCAAAGATGAAAAGTGTCATTGGGCTTTCTTTGGAATTGACCATTGACCACTTTTGGAAGATGCACTTGATTTGAAGGAAAAAGTGATTGAGCCTCTTTGAAATATTGGCCAGCGACCAATTCTTAAAGTTCCACTTGGTTTTAAGGGAAAGGACATTAGGCCTTTGTTGGGTTCGTATTTTGATTATTTTATTGTGATGATTGAATCCTTTTTGCACTGATATTATATATGCTATTGACCATTTTGAAGGAGCTTCAAAGTTTTTTTATATCGATTCATCATGGATTTGTATCAGGTATGTGTAATTGATGTTTTTACAATGATTTTGAGCTCAATTCAGTTCGGTTTGAAGATTAAAATGATTTAATGCATGGCCTATGTGTAACAAGGAAAAATCGCGGTCTGATCCTCCATCTGGTACCTTGTCTGACACTTCATCCAACACCCCATCTGATACGCGATCCATCACTTGGAGCGTAGAGGATTTGGTGGTTGGTGCATTAGCGGCTTGCGATGGACAAATTGATGGTCTAGGTTTTGTGCCCCCTCATGGCCTCCAGCTACAAAGCTCGATACACCTCAGATTGGGAGGTTATGTTGATCACTGAGTGGATCACAGATTTTCTAGAAGTTGAAGCTGTTAGAAGATCATTTAATGAATTTGCCATGTTTAGAGGAGGTCGACCCTTCCAGTGGTCGACCTCTCAAGTTGTAATTCACCTATAAATACCACTATCAGTGGAAAGACGAAAAACATAATTTTTAAGAAGAGTTTCATTATGTAATTCAGACATTTCTCTGCAAACTTGTGTTCCATACTTCGTTTTTAATTAATGACATAATCACGTTGAGTTAAGCCTGCGTTTTTTTGTTGAAGAGTAGCCATGACCTGTTGGGGGTCCCACCAGTGGTCTGGGTGACTGTATAGATATATCGTGTGTTTATCTCATTTTCTTAGTTAGAATTTAAATTGTTTCTTTGTTGTATGTATCTTTTAGTTTCAATTACTGTACATGTTAATTGTAATTTGATTATCTAATTTATCTTTCTTTAAATTGCAGATTGCTTATAGGAGCTGGTTATTTATCATGTTGTGTTTCTTATTTCTGAGCAATGAATTGTCCTGCAGGATACCAACTTAGATAGTAAATTGAAGTCTTAATTTGGTTTTTGCAATTAACACAGAGTATTATTTATAGTGTAGACAAAGTTTTAATTTAGGATCGTTTGCAAGATTCGATGGATTAATAGTTGCAAGTTTCATTAGTTGTAATCAAGTTAAATTTAATTATCAATTCAGTTAAGTTTTCATAGATCTATTTTGTTCATTAATTTTTCTTTAATATATTAGGATAGAAATAGATTTTGGGGTTATGTTTTTCTAAAAGAATTCTACTTTTGGAATCTGAGTTTTAATGATAGGCTTAGTTCAATTTAGATTATAAAATCTCAGTTATAGATTTGAATTGGAATTTTAATTAGAAGAGTAGATTTGAATTAAGATTTTTAATCATGAATTCACGAGTTTGTAAATTTGCTTGAATTAGTATAAGAGTGTTTTTTCATTGATGATTGATGCATGAAATTTAGAGATCACATGGATTCCCAAGATACTTAGTGTTTCTTCTATGATGGCAAAGCTTACGTTAGATTGCTTGATTCACACTTTCCATTTCTCTGTAGAAGTCAACATTGAATCAATCCTCTTGAACTATCACTAATAGTCAAATGCCATCGTAATGTTATTAGGCACCGAAGACATAATCATCATCTTTGAATTCTCTTTTTCCTGTTATTGCAAATTAGGAACAATTTTGATTAATTAGAACCTAAATACAATCATGATGTTTTTTTATTAAGTAGGTTAAGATTTCTCTTTTGCAAAATATAAATGATTATGAGTTCTTCTTAAGAATAGAGTTCACTTGTTGAAATAGTCTTGATAGGTTAGTTGTTTGCTTACTTATTTGCTTAAACATAAAAAGATCAAAAGTAATTTACTTGCTATTGCTTATTAAAAAGGGTTGAATAGATTAACTTGTTTAAGATAGGTTATGATTTGTTCTCTTATAATTAATCCATCAATCCATTGTTTGAAGTTTCTTAGGGTAAATAGTTCAAGCTCATTAATAGAATTTGTCAATTGATAAAACTGAAAAGAGTCATCTCTTAAGTAGATTGATAGAGTATTGATCCTTAGGTAGACCATCCCCTTAGTTAGACAATACTTCCATTATCCTTAGGTAGACCATCCCCTTAGTTAGACAATACTTCCATTAGATTTTATGCCTTGGCTCATATAGTACCACAACTCTAAGTTTACTTACCCAGGGTTGACAATTTAATTGAGGTAATTAGTGCATATAGAATACCCATGATTTTTCGCGATGTTGTTGGGGAGTTGTCCTAAGGTAGTAAATAGTTAGGAACTAGATCATTTATGAACCTTAGCATTAGTTTGTTGGTGGGGGAGCTTTAATACGAGAGGTAAGAACCTGCACATCTGTTATAGTAGGTTCCTCCAAAACCAATGGTATTTTTTCTTCTTTTATTTCATGAACAAACCTAGGGACCCAAAGGGCAGATTCATTAAAACAAAACCAAAACTTTCGACCAAGGTTCCTTCTAACCTTTTTGGAGGAAGGAACACTCCACCTCTTTCTGCCTTGGCTCATACTGTGCCACAACTCTAAGTTTACTTACCTCTAGTTGACAATTTAATTGAGGGAATTAGTACATATAGAATACCCATCACTTTTGGCATTATTGTCGGGGAGTTGTCTTAAGGTAGAAAATAGTTAGGAAGTAGATTATTTCTGAACATTAGCACTAGTTTGGTGGGGGGTGACTTTAAGACGAGAGGTAAGAACCTGCGCATCTGTTATAGTAGGTTCCCCCAAACCCAATGGTAGTTTTTCTTTTTGTATTGTTTTCATGAACAAACCTAGGGATCCAAAGGGTAGATATATTAAAACCAAACCAAAACTTTTGATCAAGGTTCCTTCTAACCTTTTTGGAGGAAGGAACACTCCACCCATAAACTCTGAAGACTGATACCATAAAGTAGGGGTTAGCTCAACCCAAAGAGCTAAAGCAGTCTTTGAAGAGACCAAAACAAGGAGCACTATAGATCAGAAAATTGAAGCATCAATAGTAGTGGGACATGAGGCAAGACCACTTGGGCCTTCATTAGAACCAACCAACACAACCTTTGTTTTTTTACCACCATCAGGGAACCCTCACTTTGTAGACATCATTGACCTTGAATAGGTGAATACTTTGTTTGGTAGTTCAACCAATATAATTGTTTCCCATGTCGAAACAAAAACTTTGGCACCAATAGTCTCAACCGGCTTGAGTAAAGTCCTGGACATCCAACAACAGAAAGTCCTTTCCATCAAAGGGATACCTTTACCATAAAAGAACCTTGGGATACTCTGTTATCTTCAAGGATAAAACCATTTAGGTACTCTCTTTTTGGAAACCAAACTAGTATGGATGATCAAGAGGATCACAACCATGTAAGACATGAGGGCAAAGAAGTTGGAAACCAAACCAAAACCACCTTCGGGTTTCCAATTTTAGATACCACACAAAATGTCAATATGAAGAAAATTCCACTCTCGGCACTGCCCACCTTTTACGGTAAAAGCAGTGAAGACCCGGATACCTTCCTATTTGAATTCAACATCTTGTGTAGGAGCTACAATTACTTAGAAGATACCCAGAAGCTAAAAAAATTTCCTGCCACCCTCAAGGATTCCGAACTAAGATGGTTCATGGGGTTGGGAGAGTCCAATATTAGGTCTTGGGAAGGCATACATGATATATTTCTAAAAAAATACCAATACTACTGCAAGTCCAAGGATTCTCATAATGATACTCTCAAAATCCAACAGTTAGAGAATGAGAATCTCGAGGATTACATGGAACAATTTGCTTATATCTCGTAGAAATCGAAGTACCATGACCTTCTAGATGATGTAGTCAGGGCTCTTTTCCTTAAATGTATTTCAAAAGAATACCTAGAGACACTTAACCTAATGGCATCAGGTGACATCTCTCATAAACCATTTGTTGAAATCCATGAAATGTGTAGGAATTACTCGAGGAGTAGAGCCAAAACATGGAAGAGTGTTCGGGATCCTTATAGTATAAACCTAAAAGCAGTTAGTTCATGTGGTACCGCAAGGGTAGAGATAGGGAACCTCTTAGAGAACTTCGAAACAAATATCTTAAGTACCATAGGTTCCCAATTGGACACCCTAAATGTTAAAAAGAAATAGGAGGAGGAGAATGCAACAATGTGCATATTTTTCCCAAGATGCAGGAGGAAGCATTCCTAGAGGGAATGCCCAATAGATAATATTTTAGTTTGTGGCTTCTGCACTAAAGACCACCCAACTGAAAAGTTCCCATCGCTGCCTGGTTTGTTAGCCATATACAGAAGTGGGGATCCTGGGGAGTCCTCTTATGCACCTAGGAGGCCATGGCATCCTAGGATTCAACCTACATACCTAGATCTACAGCCTCAAGTTCCACCTTATTATCAACAACCACAACAGTGGAACTCACCGAGTTTGAAAAAATGGTCTACACAGTATCACCATCCATGGCTACAAGGATGGAGAGGAGGGAATAACCAAGGAAACCATCAAGCTCCACCTGTCCCCATTCCCACTCATCCTTACACCAAGTTTCCACCGAACATCCCGCAGCTTTTGCCAGGTTTTGTTCTCCCACCTTTACCTCCTATTCCACAAAAACCACAGCAATACCAGAATGAAAGCTCCCCAAGACCAACATTATTACTGGCACAACCAGTGCCCAACCCTAATAACAAAACCACTCAACCTCTTTACAATGTTGAGATGCAAGCCTTTCTGACATATTTTATTTCTCCTGTTCCATTGCAGGAGATTCAACTAAGGTCGGGAAAATTTTTGGATAGGTAGAGGCCTTCAGTAGTCATTCGGGAAGAAGAAGAAGAGGAAACCCCCAAACAACCCACGGATGACACTAGGTAGGAAGATGTCATTATTCCTAAGGACCAAGAACCCAATATTCCCCAAAATGAATCTTCACAAATTACAAAGGCCCCTCCTTATCCAGAAAGATCAGTAATCGAGAAACCTACCACCCGACTGAAATTTGACATCTTGAATGAATTGAAGAATATCTGTGTCAAAATTCCCTTACTACAATTCATTAAGGATATTCCAATCCACAATAAGGTGGTCAAAGAATTATGTATTAAGAAGTTAGGAAGGAAGTAGAAGGATCCTCCAACAATACATTTGATACGAGAACTTTCTGAGTACATATCAGAGCAGCCTAAGGTAGAAAAATATGGGAAGAATGAATTGAAGAATATCTGTGTCAAAATTCCCTTGCTACAAGCCATAAAGGACATTCCAATTTACAGTATGGTGGTCAAAGAATTGTGTATTAAAAATCTAGGAAGGAAGCAGAAGGATCCTCCAACAGTACATTTGATAGGAGAACTCTCTGAGTACATATCAGAGCAGCCTAGTGTTGCAAAATATGGGAACCCGGGGAACCCCATAGTAACCATAACCAAAAAATAAGGTTCCCATTGGAAACACTCTCATAGACCTAGGGGAAACCATTGATGTTATGACTGTTACTACCTTGGATGAATTACAGTTAAAACCTCTTCTTAAACCTACCCCAACTATTTTGGAATTAGCAGATAAGACTAAGGTTATACCTGAAGGAATCTTGGATGATATTATAGTTACATTAGCCTCATGGGAATACCCAGTATACTTTCTTGTCATTCATTCAAAGGACCCTACCAAAGGGAATCTCATTATTTTGGAAAGACCTTGGTTGGCCACAACCAATGCATTTATTGGTTGTAGAGAATGTGAAATGACCATCTCAAATGGACTCTCTATACAGAAGCTCACCATATACCCAACAACTCAACCTATCATGGAAAATCTATTGTGGCTCGAATTTCCATACGAGAATGAGGACTGGGAAGAACCCGTGTTGCCAAGTGATCATTCTTGGGCACTTCAAGAGCAAACAACAAAAAATGTGCTAAACCAGTTTATTTATGCTATCAAGTGTGTTAATTTCCCACAATCTTTTCCCCAATTTGAGTACATGTTTGGGGAAGAATTTCAGGA
>CBVK0103905593.1:0-20751 GCA_900067695.1 Picea abies | reverse complement strand
CCAGATTTATAATGAAATTACAATATACTTTTACAAGGCAATTTTTTCTTTGGGGGCTTCACCCCTGAACCCCCATTGGGGGACGCTGCCCCTGAACCCCTGCTGGGGGCCCGCTTGCCCCTAGACCCCCCAGCCGGGGGGATAGCCCCCCTAGACCCCGCAGAGGGGGTACCCCCCCTCTGCACTCCCCCGCGTGGAAGAGTGTGCATATTTCTGGGGTGTAAATACTTCATGGGGTATAAACACGGCTGAAAGAAAGGACCTCTGAATCAAGAAGATAATCAGGCTCCACAACCAACAAAGCACCCGACATACACGACACAAAGGGAGAAGGAAATTGGGATCGTCAGATGCAATTGTCGAATATGACACACCCACACACACTCATGCAAAGAATATAACACATACCCAACACAGACCACTCATTGGATTGGAGGAATTGGAAGGGGATGCACTTCCCATGCTAAAACCAAAGTTTCCCCCCCACTGGAAAATAATCTGGAAGTGGGAATGAAAGTAGAAAGGATGGGCGCTGTGTGCATGCTAGGTATACTAAAATATGGAGTCGATAATATAGACGATGTCCCCCACATGGAGGAAAAAAAGAAGAAGGTATGGACAGTGAAGGCCTAATGGAGTTAAGGGGTGGAAATGAGAACATGACTGAGATTCCCCCAATCCCACTTGAGGATGGACTTACGGGATCAGGTGCTTTGGATGAAGCACTAGTTCCAAACATGGCAAGAGGATGACTGGATAATGAAAAAAGGCTCACCAAAAATGTTCCTCACTTGGACCAATAAAGGGGCATCTGGTTCAGTTAAAGGTGGGTTGAATTTGGGTGGAGGATGTTCATCGACCACTTCTACCTCAACTAAAATGGCTTTGTCAAACCAAAAATATGACCCTTCAAAGTCTTCTTCGTGGATATGGCACCGCTTTGCAGGCGGTTCCACCTCTGTAATAGGCTCTAGTCCTCATAATTGACGAGACTAGTGCGGTAGTTTAGCCATAGTGAAAATCTGTGTAACTAAAAAACAGTAAATAACCTATGGCCGACCTAGAATAAAACTCAAAGAGCACACCCCTAATCAAACCTAGGCAACAAAAAGAAAAACAATTGGCTCGGGGCCTTTCGAAAAACAACTCGATGGGGGAGATGAAGTCCCCACAAGACTGACTAACGAAGGTGTGACTAGAAGTTATGATGATCAATGCAAAATAACCCTGACCGGTGAAAGTACCCTTTATTAATTTGGGATCCCTTTGGGGAACTAGGAACATGAATGGATGTCTTCCCCAGGTACTACATGCATGTCCCACCTGCATTCACCTATGTGGATCCCTAGGAAAATCCACTAAGGTTATCACCTAACATTCGATGGTCGGGCGAATAGTCTGTTAGCACAAGATTGGTTTATGCCTCAACATTTCGCAAGTGGTGCTACCTATTGGCGTTGCATAATATTTCACAGAGAACAAAATCTGCATTTCATTATTCATTTTGGCAAATGAATACAATTGTTATGGGATTTTTATTTGTTTTGGGGAAAGTTGAAATTATATTTAGTTATTCCCAATATCCAAGTTCAATAATCAAAGCACCCATGGATTTATTCTACTGAATTTCATGCATAAACACAGTCAGGCGCTACCTACAGGCGCTGCGTAATATTCTGGCAGAGGCTAAATTGTCCAGAGTTATTCTGCTAGTTTTGAGTCACTAATTTAAAACTTGGGTTGTGAGCATTTGAGAATGTATTTTTGAAAACTGGAGGAGGTTTTTGTTCATAACATTCCAAATAACAAAAACCTCTCTCAGTTTTTCAAAATGTGTTTTTGTTTGAGAGATATTGGATATAGAAGTAGATGTTGCGTACTCTGCATAGTGGCACTGCGTACTAATTTTCTGTAGCGGTCACAGTTTTGATATTCGCCTTGTTGGGAGGTTGCCACATGTCAAGGAGAGTTTGAATGAATTCTCAAGGATCATTTAGATGTCAAGGGACACCTTCACCTAATATTTATCTCTAGCAAAGGCCTCATGCATGAGGTGGAAACAATTTATTAATGACTTCCAACAAATTCTTGAAAATCAGCAATTTGTTGGATTTTTGTCTCTTTGACTGTTGCCACCTCTCTCCAAGGATTAGAATCCAATGGATGAGATGTGATTCGACCTCCTTAGTTCATTTGGATGCTATTTTCTATTTAAAGAAGGAGATATATCTTGAAGGAGGGGGATTCATGAGCCAAGAGAGGCTAGAGAGAGTAGGAATAGGCAGTTTTCTGTGTATGTTCATTTGTAAGCCTATGGGAATTTTATGATTGTAAGCATTACTGCTATGGAGACTCATGAGAGCTATGATTTCAGATTGTAAACCTTTGTCTATATTTCTTCTTATTTGAATACATTGCATACTTGAGGATCAAAGTTTGTCAATGATTTATGGATCCCTAAGAAGCAGAGGATCTGCTATATTCAAGTATTTGTTGATTCATTAAATTGAGAGGATCTCTATTTACTGAACATTCTATCTTACACTTTCCTTCTTCATTTCTTCCACCTATCAGCATATAATCTTGTTTTCTGTTAAGCAGCTTTTGTGCCTTAGATGAGTGGGATGTTTGTGACTCCATTGCCCATTGGTGTAGCCTAATGATCTGTAGTTTGATGCCCTCTCTCTTTATTTATCCATCTTGCTGATCCACCTATTCAAAACCAAAGTTATCTTTTACATTCTGGTGGGTGCTGAGCTTACACTTTAGCAGTCAAAGTGTGACTTTCAGTGCTAACATTTTTGGTGCCGTTGCTGGGGACGGATTTGAGAAGATTGAAAAGCTCTCTGGGAAGAACGCCACTGCACAAATCCATCTTTATATGGTGAATGAAGTTGGACACCTTCAATACTGCACATTCACCATGGCGACTCCATTGTTCAGAATCAGTTGGTGACTCCACTGGGGATGATGCAAATCAAATGGCTATGAAGGCTATCCTGGCCAAGAGGTTTGCCCCACTCAATTTCTCAGCCATAGACGGTTATCCACATCTTGTGCCTCAAATTGATGAATGGCAAGATCTGCTGCCCATATTTTATGAAGGTGAGAATGACAACCCTGTTGAGCATGTTCATGAATTTCATGTTTTGATGCAGCAACTTGACATTCATTATGAAGATATATTGATGAAAATGTTCATGTATTCATTGGAAGGTGATGCGAGGCAATGGTATAGAACACTCCCTGCTTCTAGTATTTCCTCTTTGAAGGACTTTCATGATGTTTTTTATTCTCATTGCAAGAAAATTTATCCAGCTGAAAGACTTTTTGAGAATTGTTGTGAGGGGTATGCATCATATATTCAAGATTCAACAAGTGATTCCTCTAGCAATGATGATGAAGGGGATGATTGTAGAGATCAAGACTTAGATGATGATTTTCATAATGCTTTTCCTAAATTTGAAGAACAAATGAATCGTTCATGTCAAAATCTAAGTCCCCAAGAGAAAGATCAATATGGACAATCCATCATTTCCTTGTCTCCTCCTTTTCTTGATTCTTTAAGTCAAGAGGTTATCTTAGATTCAGATTTATTTCATCATGAGAATAGTATTGCAGCTTGTCATGACCAAATTCATAGCTTATTAGTCCCTCCTATTGTTAATGAACCAATGTGCCATGATTTTCCAAGTTTTGATGACTATGAGGATGTTTTCCCTTAGCAACTAGCTGTCCTAGCTATTGTACTAATCCCCTCCTCCATTAATAGTCAAATGGTCATTGATTCACCTTTGTATGATGATTATGAAGATGATTTCCATGAACAATCTATTGAAGACCTAATATCAGAAAAATACCCTTCACATCAAAGCAATAATAGCTTGTTTCAACCCTCATGTCATATTTTTGTTGTTGAAAAAGAAGAAAAATATGATAATCTAATTTTAGAGGGTGAAAAACTGAGAAATTGGGACCATAAGCCAAGCTATGATGAATATTCCTCATAATCAGAAGATAATATAGAAGAATTTAGTTTCCCAAGCACTTCTAATTGTGATGAACTTCCCTATCAACCCCCTATTCCTCTTGAAGACACAAGCTCAGTTTCATCAAGAAGCCAAGATCAAATGCCATGTGATCAGATGAGAAAGGTTGAAATTAAAGAAAGACAAGCATCACTAAGCCTTTTCCCTAATACACCTCATGACCAGGAGTGGACCAAGGCCATATGCATTGAGGATGAATCAGAGAATCAACAAGCCATACAACAACCAAGAACAGTGGATGAAGGACCTAATGCAATACTTTTCCTTTTTACACAAAGCAATGTTGTAGGGGCAAGTATTGATGATGTTTTTCAGGATCCATTTGTAGCCTGTCTGCAAGCAGAAAGTGGGCCTAGGCTCATTGATTTCTTCAATCCAAATGTTTCTTTGACGTGCCTTCAAGTAAGAATTATCTCTGGTGCTTAAGGAAGCACATTTCAAATCTTCAAACAGTTGAAAAAATGATGAAATGGCTTCATTGGTTGTTTCATGTAACTTGAACACTTCAGTTTCCCAATAATTAGAGTAGGTGTGTGCAATAAGCTTGCTGGACAAGCATCGTTTTCATCATTTTGTCAGTTTTAGTTTTCATTTTCATTTAGTTTCAGCTGAAGGTCACAGATCAAAGTAGATTGCAGAGGTTAAAGGTTGAGAGCACGACTCCACAAGCCCAAATGATAAGGCATTGAAATTACAAGAGTTCTTAGAGCCTCACAGGGAGGACTCTATCCCCCATGGATCCTATGTTAGCACAAGATTGGTTTATGCCTCAGTGTTGTGCAAGTGGTGCTACCTAATGGCGCTATGTAATATTTCACAGAGAACATAATCTGAATTTCATTATTCATTTTGGCAAATGAATACAATTGTTATGGGATTTTTATTTGTTTTGGGGAAAATTGAAATTATATTTAGTTATTCCCAATATCCAAGTTCAAGAATCAAATCACCCACAGAATTATGCTACCGAATTGCATGCAGAAACACAGTCGGGCGCTACCTACAGGTGCTGCGTAATATTCTGGCAGAGGTTAAATTGTGCAGAGTTAATCTGCTAGTTTTGAGTCACTAATTTAAAACTTGGGTTATGAGCAGTTGAGAATGTATTTTTGAAAACTGGAGGAGGTTTTTGTTCATAAAATTCCAAATAACAAAAACCTCTCTCAAATTTTCAAAATGTGTTTTGGTTTGAGAGATATTGGATATAGAAGTAGGTGCTGCGTACTCTATATAGTGGCACTGTGTACTAATTTCCTATAGTGGTCACGATTTTGATATTCGCCTTGTGGGAGGTTGCCACATGTCAAGGAGAGTTTGAATGACTTCTCAAGGATCAGTTAGATGTTAAGGGACACTTGAACCTACGATTTAGCTCCAACAAAGGCCTCATGCATGAGGTGGAAACAATTTATTAATGACTTCCAACAAATTCATGAAAATTTGTAGTTTGTTGGATTTTTGTCTTTTTGACTGTTGCCACCTCTCTCCAAGGCTTAGAATCCAATGGAGGAGATGGGATTCGACCTCCTTAGTTCATTTGGATGCTATTTTCTATTTAAAAAAGGAGATATCTTTTGAAGGAGGGGGATTCATGAGCCAAGAGAGGCTAGAGAGAGTAAGAATAGACAATTTTCTCTGTGTGTTCATTTGTAAGCATGTGGGCATTTTGTGATTGCAAGAATTATTTCTATTGGAGACTCATGAGATCTGTGATTTCAGATAGTAAACCTTTGTCTATATTTCTTCTTATTTGAATATATTGCATATTTGAGGATCAAAGGCTGTCAATGATTTATGGATCCCTAAGCAACGACGAATCTGCTATATTTTTCCCATCAGTCATTGTTTATATTCAAGTATTTGTTGATTCATTAAATTGAGAGGATCTCTATTTACTGAACATTCTATCTTATGCTTTCCTTTTTCATTTCTTCCACCTATCAGCATATAATCTTGTTTTCTGTTAAGCAACTTTTGTGCCTTAGATGAGTGGGATGTTTGTGACTCCATTGCCCATTGGTGTAGCCTACTGATCTGTAGTTTGTTGCTCTCTCTCTTTCTTTATCCATCTTTCTAATCCACCTATTCAAAACCAAAGTTATCTTTTACATTCTGATGGGTGTTGAACTTACACTTTAGCAGTCAAAGTGTAACTTTTAGTGCTAACACAACCGTAAGTCTGATCGCACGTAAGGGAAAGGTAGCTAAGCCCGAATCTGTAAAGGTGTGACCCAACATAACCCTCGTATGAATAACAAATGAAGAGATATCACAAACACCAAAACAAGCAAAGAGGGGTAATCTCCCAACTTGCCCCAATGCGACCTTGTGCTTGACTCCTGTGTTAGAGGAGCTTCTTGACACATTGGTTGCAAGAATGGATTTCTGCACTCTTTAATGACTTCTAGGTTGAGTTTAATGGACTTGGAGAGTTTACTCTCCAATCCTAATCCAAGGCCCTAAACCTATCTAATGTTGGTTTTCTATCAAAGAAAACGTCTGATAAATTTTAAATTAAGCGCTTCTTTTTATGGGCTGTTTCTTAGGTCTAGGTAATGGATGAAATTTTGTATCATGTGAGGACTCTTAACCCAACCAAACAATGCAAATATGCAAGTGAAAAATATTTCAATTCAATGGACGATAGCTACGGGAGGGATAAATAGTTTTTCTTTTTTCTTTTTAATACTCAAGGAAATCCTCAAACAAACCAATCATCCAATCAGAAACAAAAGATCCAAAAATAATAAATTCTTCTATGACACTCACAACATTAATGCTTCAAAAGAAAACTAAGCATGGAAGAGATATTTTTGAAATTTTTAATTTTTTTTCCAATTTGCAATGTAAACAAATCATGATCTCAACAAGAAAGACAAATGCAAAAAGGAACCAAAAAAAATAGCAAGCAAAGGGTTGTGTGATATTGGTAGTGATGCCCCCTAGCACACTCCAATGTTTACACGAGATCTCAACCCAAAAATCACAAGGAATGGATCTTAACAATGAAAAACTCAATTGCAAAAGGAAACTCAACCAAATGAAACAATCAATCACCCAAAAATACAATTTTAGACCCCAAAGTTCAGAAGTGCAACTATGAAAAGAGTTCTTAAAATGCTTCACAAGGGATGATCACAAAAATCAATTTTTCATTTTTTTTTTTTAATTTCATACAAAGAAAGATGAAAAATCCCATGAGAAACTAAGTTCTATAGGTTCTCTTCCCCAAGAATAGGGAACCTAGGCTTCACATAAAAACCCTAGAAAAAATTTCGCTAAAAACAAACCTTTTTTGCACCCTACATGCCCTTTTTTGTGGACCCTACAAGGGTCCTCATGGGTTTCCTTCATTGGAAGAGTGAGGATCCTCACTTGTTATCTCTCTGGTGACCAATGAGGATCTTTCGTGGGACTTGCACTAAGTTTGTGTGCCTCGTGGGACACAAGCCTATCAACCTGCGAGGGGGCCTCTTGGGATAGAAGTGGTGCAACAGGCGAGGCCTGTCAAAATTTTGAATTTTTGAGAGGGAAGGGAATGTTCCATATCTTCAGATCTGAACATGACCTCTCAGATCTAATGGATCTGAGCCATGGAATTCTTAATGGAAGACAACAAGACTCAAACCACAAAAACAGAGGCAAAGCAAGGAAAATAGATTAAAAAAGAACGAATTCTTCCCCAGTGGAGTCGTCAATCTGTTATGGGAAAAATGCTCACAGGGATCTCATTGAATAGATCAGTAATATCTCCCTAGGATCAAACTAGTTATCCTAGACATGAGGGGTATACTTCTAAAGGATTTCCTAGATCTAGATTCAAAGATATGGATTCACAATGATCCTATAGAATGGAGAATATTTCCATACCTTTATAGAGGTGGTCCTTCGTATATCCTGGTTGTTGTAGTCCTAGACTTATAGCTCCAAGCTTTACAACCTACTTCATGTATACGAAAGACACAAAAAATCCTCTCTACCTTTCTATTTAGGATTAGAACCCTATATCTAATTAGAATTCAATGAGATCTATAATGATATGAATCAGATCTAATTATTTTCTATTCAATTGCAAACATTCATAGGGGGAAAAGCAAGTGATCTATTAATTATAATAAAGACATTACATCAATATGAAATACCTTGGATTTACATGCATTTCTTCTTGGCTCCTTACTTCTTTCCTCTCCTTACATCTCCTTGGTCATGCTAGGCTCCAATGAATTATGGCTGAATAATTCTATAGTTTGGCAGCATAAATTTCCTATTCAATTCTTCCCTCCCTTTCCCAAGGCTTGGATTTGTTATATAGTTCTTGGAGGAGGCTTATGAGAGACTTCTAGATCTTCTAGAGTCCACTAGAAACCCAAATAATGTAAGTTCGTAGGCTATTATGACTAATATCCAACTGTTCTCTCACCCCTCGCCTCGTAACTCCTCTTTTCTAGAAGTTTGAAAGTGCCTCGCTTGTTGAGACACTGTTTTCTAGCGAGGTCTCACTTGTTGTATGCTAGGTGTCACGCGAGGCCCTAAAAAAATGATATGGAAAAGGGTCAAACCTCAGGAAAAAGTTGCATTAGGGTTCTATCCACTAATGGCTTTCTCTCTGACATGTAGGGTGGAGTTTAAGGCTATAACAATAATTTCCACAGATGGGTCTGTGCTCATCGAACCGACTCCTCAATCCATTGTTGAAATGTTAAGGTGGTCATTAAACCCTGATAGTGAAGTGTTAAATGAGATTGTATTAGCCAAAACCTTTAGAGAAATTAAACATGAAGATAGAGTTGCCCTATTACAATCATATTTATACATGAATCTTGATGTTCCTACATACAATGTTTCTATTAAATCTATTTTGTTTCCTGAAATTTCACAAAATATTATCTCCATGAATTATGTAATTTTGGGAAAGGATAATGACCTGGTGGTTGATGAGTTTGTTTTGGGGATTATGGTATCAATTTTTCCAATTACAACTAAATCCATGACTAAATTTAATTACGCCCAATTCTTAGCTGATCAAATCCATCATCAACTGTCAGAATTTGAGTCTCTTAGAAATTTCATATACCAATCTTACCTTGTTCACCTACTTTTGTTTTCTCAAGCCATTCATTTTACACATTGTGGATTAAAAGTTGAATATGCGATTGGTAACCGAGTGACAATCATTAGTTGGACCTCACTGATTAGGAAGAAGCCTATGAATGTTGGATTTCCAGAGTATATTGACTAGCTTATGTCTAAATATTATCATATCATACATAATGAAATTCCCCCCAAAATCTTTCCTGAATGCAAAAAATTATTACAGTTGAGCACAAATAAGAGAGTGGAAGATTGGTACATCTTTGAGAATTTCACTAAAATCAGATTCTATGGCTCTGAGCTTTGACGTTTTCTTTTACCCACTTTCTTAACTCCCCAAGTCTTTGCACTAGAATACATTAGACAAAGATTAAGTTCAGATGAAATACATTTTGTATGAAGAAAATACAAGACCACCTTTAAATTAAAAAAAGAAGTGGGACCTTTTATTGTCAATACCAGATCAACATTGCAGGTGACAACAAAGCTTCTTTCAGCTATGGGATTTCAATAGGGAGAGCCATGGAAGTATGACCCCAATTATGTGATTTCCTCAAAAATAATGTCGCATGGACAAGTTCCTTATCAACATCAACAAAAAACACAGTTGGGGATGATGGCAAACCAAGAAAGATGGAAAAATGTACAAAATATTTTGCAAATTCACAACAAGGTTCTAGAGAAACCGTTGAATTCTCTAGTCACACAAACCCCTCAATAGTTTGAGAAGACATACAAGAGAAAAAATAAATAATCAACTTCAAAGAATTCAGAGATAGAGGAAGAAAGGTCAGAGAAAAGGCATAAAACATAGATTTTTGTTGAAGAGGAAGATCCATAATTACAGGAAGAAATAATACCAATGGACAAGGGACCTGCTGTGATTGTGGAAGTATCATCATCAAAGAATACCAAGGGTACAAAAGGTCAAAGTGAAATAGAACCAGGGAGTACAGATCAAGCAAAACAGATTGATTATGTTCATCATTTAATGGATATCAGGAAAACATGTGCAAATATTAAACAAAATGTTATTCCTAAAATATTTGACCATGATACATCTCAAACCAAAATGATATCAACTGTAGATTATGAGAAATGAAGGTTGAATATAACAGTCACAGAGACAAAGGAACATAAAAAGGTGACAAACATTTCTATTGATCTTAATGTAGTTCATCCACTGGATAAATTTTACTTGCATAGACAAACTGGAGAAATGTTGAATAAAGATGTCATGATAGAAAATCTTGGAATAAAAAAGCTTCAAATTATAAATGAGAAACTCAAAAATGAGAAATTGGCCAATAGAACTAGACAAATGAGAGTATAAGAGTTGGAGCAATGGGTGATGGACCTAGGAGCTAATCTGAAAGATGAAGCATCTGTACAACCATTAATAAAAATAAAGGACACAAAGATACAGGCATTAAAGAAAAGACTTAAAATCCCAGGAATTGATCATGTATAGACCCCAGAGCTATAGGCAGTCTAGGCAGAAAAAGAACAACTTTTGAAGAAAATGATTCAGATGGAAGAACAAATTGATTTGAATGGAAAGCATATTGAGATGCTAAGAAGTGGGTCATCTTCATCTCAATGAGATGAGTCATCAGATCCAACAACTGGACTATCAAAATTATTAGTATATTTGAACCTGAAGGGAGTTGAGATTGAGAAGTTGAAGAAAACAATTAGTGAAGAAATCAAAGATACGAATAAGATTATTGAAGAATACCAGAAGGTGAAAGCTAAGATGCTAACAAACATGGAGCAAATGAAGAAAAAATTGTCTGGAAAACCCTATCTGATAGGGGATAGACACATCGTTTGGGATGAAATCATTAATGAAGTTGAAAAACTTTGGGACTATTTCAATATAATAGATGATGAAATTTTATTGACAGATGAAGCAGATGGCATTATAAAGAAATCATTTCATGAATTAGGAACTAGACCTGAGGTTGCTACTCAAATTATTAAATTCCTAAATTCCTGTTCTAGAGAAACATTGACAAAAAAAGGTGTCAAAGAAAGAACTACAATGGTTATGGAAACTAAAAGGGTTTTTACAAAGAGAAATATGATACAACAAACTCAAAATAAATGCATAATGGTGAAGAACAATGTTGAATCTTTCACAAATAAGTTTGAAAATCTAGTGAAAATGGGGTTACCTTCAACATGGGATGATAAAGGGAAGCTTGTTTCATATGAAAATTACAGAAAATGTTTATTTATTGCTAGAAAAAAAGATGATAAATTTCAAGGGATGGTTGATACTTTGAGAGGTCAGACCATTGTAGACATACTCATAGAAGATTTCTATCTTCTCTGGAAAACAAAGAACTTACTTTCAAATCCCCCTACATATGAAAAATACAATGAATTGGATATTGCGTATAGATAGATGAAGTCATTCAGTTATCCATTGAATGAAAATTGGAATCATCTCATCCAATTGTTGGCAGGATGACTCACCAAAGTAGTTGAAGGAAATCATGAGTTGTCTTCTCCAACCGTCCTATTTTCTAGAAGTCAAAGATCTTGTTGTACTTGAATAGACAAGAAAAGGGATTGAATACCATTTTGTTTTAAACTTGATTTGTATAAATGAATATGATAAAATAAATATCATGAGCATTTTGGCCCAAACATATCATATATTTAATAAAAATTCTGCATTTTTTGAGATTCAAACTTCTATGTTTCAGTTCATGTGACTTATTTATTGATTTTATCTTCATGCTCCTAAATTCTTCTTGAATGTATCTACTTCCATGACTATGATAATTTAGTACAACAATTACTATCACAAATTTCAAAGGTATTTTAAAAGTTACAGATTTCTGAGATATACTGTGAGTATTAATCAGACTTGTACTTCATTTATTTCGCCTAGTGAATAAGGAAAAAATGTTCTTTTCCTTTCATTATATTCTAGTTTAGATATATATTCAATTATTATTTCTTCTACCTAAACGTTAAGTAATATTTATCAAGAGATACATTATTTCACTTTCAACTTTGTTTTCCTCTATTCTTCTTTCATTCTTTAAAATATTCAATTGTTTGAGACATAGAAAATTTTCCTTCAAATCTTAATATTTAAATATTTAAAGACTAGTAATACAAGCCTAAACAAAGCAACAAAAAAAACATGTTTTAAGATAGATCAACTTAAACAAAAAAAAACGATTTTATGGATGCCTTGACATAGTTTTCTAGACAAAAAAATCTCAAGGGTTACAACATTATTTTGGTGCCGTTGTCGAGGACCGTATTAAAGAAATTTTACTTTTCCTTGGGTGGAACGAAAATAAAACCTACTCTTTGTTGGTGAACAAGAGTCATGAAGGATAAAATATTTCACCTGGTGACTCCACATTTTTAATCCTGACCTCAGGAAAGAAGAACACCAGGGCTAACCCATACCCAAAGAAAACTACACTAGTAGAAGATCGAGAGAAAATATTGTCTAAGAGAAATCCTATGTAAATACCTATAACACCTTCTATTATTCCTTTTGTTGCTAAACTATCTTCTTCTACATACCCTAAAGAAAAAATAAAATATCCCATTATTTCACAACGTTCTTCAAATGATTTTCTTACAACCACTCCCAAGTTGTCTCTTCCATCATCCCCAAAAGAGTCTCTTCCCAATTCTCCAAAAAAGCCTTTAACAATTTCTACAGTTGATTCTATTGAATTCTTCCCTGAAAATGATCTGAATCTTAGGGGGGATTATAGTCTAAGTTTGGATAAATGAGTCATATATTCATATTTTTATGTAAAAGGGAACTTGATAGATCTGCAATTGATAGAGTCAAACCTAATCAAAATTGACTTTGTAAAAAATACACCTTATAAAAAGAAAATAGGGAGAGAGTGAAGGTCGGGAAGGAGAGGTCCCAAAATTGACCTCATTGCATGTAATAGTTATTCTTAATGGAATCCTTCTTCTCCAACTCTTTCTCTCTTTCTCATATTTTTGTGGTGTATTCAGCTCATGGATTTTCATCAATGTTCTTGTGATTAATTTCATGGCATATTTTTATGTTTTCTCTTCTCTTCTCTCGACATTCAAACCTTCCAGATCTTAGCCCTCAAGATATGGATCATTGGTATCACAATGGGTTACTATTCCATGGGAACTAGGGTTTGAAGCATATTTCAAGTTCAAACATTTGCATCAATCTCCAACCTCCTTTTGGCACTCTTGGAGTCCATTTGTTGGGCCATACACTGTAAGTATCAAAGTTGGTCCACATGTATTACATGGTTTTTCTGCCCTCGAAACTTCATTCACCATTGCAGGAGAATCCTTACATGGATTCACTGCATCCATTGGTCTGCAACATTTTCAAAAATTTTGTGGGGTTTCCATGCTGCTCACGAAGGTTCCATGGCCTCTACAATAACCCATGCTTCTATACAAACCTGTAACATCCTTTGTAGCCCTCTACACTTGGTTCTCTCATATTCAACACTATTGCAGATTCATGCAAGCATTTTACAACTTAAAAAAATATACATGAAACATTTGGAAGCTGGGGTGGCCTCATTCCAGCCCTTTCTCAGCTTACCCACAACTATATGGCTGCCATAGGAGCATAATCATGGACCAAATACAAGGAAACTATATTATTCAAACTTTATGCAAGTTCCACAACCTCTATAGAGAATTTCGGAAGGAAAACTGTAGCTCATTTTAAAGGATTCTCTATTAGCTCAAATGGATTTTTTACGTAATTTCATTTCATTTCCCAGTTTGTGAGATATGATTGATTTAAGCACCAAAGATATGTAGAACAATGCGGCTACACGTTCCTTTAGTTTCAGGTAGATTTTTCTCACTCCACATGCTACAATAGAGAAATTATATTATAGCAATGTAAATATGTTTTTGATACCTCAAATGGATCTTCAATGAAATTCGATTTCATTATCTGCATCAAAAGATATGAACAAAATTGCAGAATTGCAGCCAGAGGTTCGCCGCCATGAATATATGGTTTTTTCATTTCAATTTCATTTTTTTTGGATTTATTAAATCCTATTATAATTTTTACCCATGTAAAACATCTCATAAATTGTAATTTGAATCAACAAAAACCTTTCCATTTTCAACCCGATTATGGGTTAACCACACAAAACCTCTCTTCATTGGAACTTAGCACATTGTAATAATGATGGTACCATGAACATAATGGGGTCTCCTTTTTTTTAGCATGGGTGAAATGATGGGGACCATCATTTTCTAAGGGGGGAGGATTGATCCAAATCTTAGGGGGGATTATAGTCTAAGTTCAGATGTATGAGTCATATATTCATATTTTTATGTAAAAGGGAACTTGATAGATATGTAATTAACAGAATCAAACCTAATCAAAATTGACTTTGTCAAAAATATACCTTATAAAAAGGAAAGAGGGAGAGAGTGAAGGTCGGGAAGGAGAGGTTCCAGGCCTCATTGCATGTAATGGTTATTCTTAATGGAATCCTTCTTCTCCAACTCTTTCTCATATTTTTGTGGTGTATTCAGCTCATGGATTTTCATCAATGTTCTTGTGATTAATTTCATGGTATATTTGTATGTTTTCTCTTCTCCTCTCTCGACATTAAAGCCTTCGAGATCTTAGCCCTAAAGATCTGGATCCAAAAATGATATTGAAATTTCTCTCAAAGATTCAACTGTTATCTCTCAAATATATTCCACTGAAAATTCTCCAAAGGAATCCCTAGAAAAATCCCCACATATTTTCTTAAAAGAATCCCCTTGGAATTATCTTGTAGAGTCTACAAGATTTCCTTTCTTATCACCCAAAGAGGAAAATTTATAAATTCTCCAAGCATGTTTTCCAAAGGATTCTAAAAACTAAGAAGAATTTAAAATATTCTTTAATCCACTTACTCTTGAAAATTCACAATTGTTAATTGATAATCTAATGATGGCAGGGAATATTCCACAAAAACAACCACCTCCACAACCTCCACCTAGTTTTTTTAATAAGGCATCTGCCATAAATGCTCCTTTGAAGATTCCTAGGAATCTGCATAATTTTCCTGATAACTACTTAAAACTATTACCTGGTTTTAATGGGGAAGATGAGATCACGACCCTTGAACATTTATCAACTTTTGATTACTTCACATATAATCAAGGTCTTCAGCATGAAGATGTTTATATGAGGATTTATGTTCAAACTTTTGAAGGTGAGGTGAGAACATGGTTTAAAGGATTACCTCCAAATTCCATCGATTCATGGGATGCACTAGAATTAGCCTTTCTTAGGTAATGGGGAGAAAAGAAGGATCGTTTATATTTATTGAATGGATTTGGGAATCTTAAAAATAAACATAATGAATCTATTCTAGAATTCATTAAAGTGTTTAATAAACTCTATAATAAGATCCCTGTAGATGTCAAACCATCACAATTAGATGGAAAGGTTACATTTTCTGGTTCCTTTGATCCATATTTCTCCTTATTACTTAGAGAAAGAAGAGCCACTTCCTTAAATGATATGCAAGATGACGTAGTAGAAATAAAGTCTAATATGATTTCTTCAGGAAAGGATAGGGTTAGAAATGATTCAAGAGAACTGGAGAAAATAAAACAAAAAGAACAAATTAGAACATCTGGAACGAATAAAAATCAAGAAGATAAAATTGAAGAAATGTCCATAATTATTAAGGATCTATCAAATAAATTGGCTATGATGGAAAATAAGAGGAGAAGGCCTGAAAATAGAAAAAAAAATCAGTTTAGAAGGCCTTTCAACACTCCTCAAGTTTTACAAAGATAAATAAGAAATGAAGATCAACCAATACAAACCCCTATAAAGAATGAAAATTTGGTTGGTAACTTTGGGGAATATGAAATTGAAGATGAGGAAATAAATATGATGGAAGATGACCTTTCTAATGTATATGTGACCCAGGATGAATATGAGAAATCTCTAAGCTTCAACTCATATTTTAATGAATATAATAAAAATAGTCCAAATGATTCATCATCATCTCAATATAGGGTTTTCTCAGATGCTTTACAAGCTGAACTTCATAAAAAATATGACCATATGGCAAGAACAAATGTAAATACAACTAAAACAAATAACCAAGGTCAACCATGTAAAATACTCAATAAAGATAAATACAAATAAATCACATTTGCAAAACAAAAATCTGATCAATAGGATGCAAATAAAACATGTACGGAACTTAAAGAAACAAGGAAGGTAAGAAATTCTTTCAACCTAGAAAATGAACTAAATAAGATCAAAATTCCTATCCCTTTGTTAGAAATTGCAAAAAATCCTGTCTATAGAAAAAAGTAATGAAAATGATTTATTGTTCTATTGTAACAACCCATCCATATACACTAAATATACAAGATGAAAGGCCCACTGCAATGTTTGGTACTCACATTAAGGAAAGAGGAGAAGCAACAAAACCATTTTATATTTCCTTAACAAATCATGAACATATGTTACACAATTGCATGTTGGATTCAGGTGATTCTCACAATTTAATGCCAAAAATATCTATGGAGAAGCTAGGATTACAAATCACAAGACCATATCATGACTTGTATTCTTTTGATGTATGAAAAGTTAGATGTTTAGGGATGATCAAAGATCTTGTAGTTCAGTTAGCCCAGATAAGTGTTTTGATGGATATAGTTGTGGCATATGTTCTTTTAAACTGTGGATTTCTTTTATCCAGATCATGGGAAAGAAAATTATGATGCTCGTTACAAATGGACATGACATATGCCTGCACCATTCCAATTTTTGGTGGAGAGAATAGGAGACTTGATAGGGAAAACAAATTTGGTTACATTGTTAGTGATCCCAATCATCGTATTAATTATCCTTCCTAGTCAAAATGCAGGCGAATCCTTCATCCTTCCAAGCCTCTTAAACCCAACCTCACTAAAGACCAATTCGATTCTATTAGGCCCCATAATGAAAACCCTGACATCCTTGTCCTTAAGGTTGATAAAGGAAATGCTACTGTGATTATGAACTCCTATGAGCATGAGCCCAATTTTTTTGACCTCCTTTCTACCTTCACTTATGAAACTCTAGCTAAAAACTCTATCAAAAATACTACCTCCATGATCACCAAAGCCTTCAAATATTCCTCTCTGAATCCCCCCATCCAAAAGAATCTCCTTCCTCATAAACCCCAAACCCCTAGGATCTATGGACAACCTAAAATTCATAAAAAAAATATTCCTCTCCAGCCTATAGTTAGCGCCATAAGCCCCCCCACTCATGCCTTCGCTCGATTTCTAGCTGAAAATCTTCAAGAATTTATCGTTACAACTCCTCTTATATCAAATATTCCATTGAATTCATTCTCAAAATCCATGACCTCCACCTTGATGAAGATGACCTTATGGTCAATGGTGATGTTGTCTCTATGTTCACCAAAATTCCAGTGTCAGAAGCCCTTACTCTTATCTCCAAACTGGTTGACCTTGAAACTATTAACCTAATCAAAATATGTCTCTCTTCTACTTTCTTCACCTTTAAGGGACTCTGTTATGAAAAAATCGAAGGTACAACGATGGGTTCCTCCCTCTGCCCAGTTATAACTAATATTTTCATGGAACATTTTGAATCTCTAGCCTTAAGAAACTTTCATCTCAAACCTAAATGTTGGTTTCATTTCGTAGATGACACGTTTGTCATCTGGCCTCATGGCCACACAAACTTAATCGTTGGTTTCATTTCGTAGATGACACGTTTGTCATCTGGCCTCATGGCCACACAAACTTAATCTCTTTATTCAATCATCTTAATAACCTTTCCCTCCACATCTAATTCACTATGGAAACCCAAAAATACAACTCCCTTCCCTTCTTAGATGTTCTCATATCTCACTTCCCTGATGGCTCCCTATCCCACCAAGTCTACCAGAAGATAAATCACACCAATAGATATCTAAATGCCAGTTCCCACCATCACCCAGCTCAAAAATATGATGTCCTTAAAATTTTGATTACTCGTTCCATTCGTATATCCACCCCTCAATTCCTTGCAGAAGAAAAATCCCATTTAACTAAATCCATTTTATCCAATGGCTACTCTCTCTCTCTCTCTCAGTTTAGCCAAGCCTTCCGCTCATCCAACAAACCTAAACCAAAAACCTCCACTGCCTCCTCCTCTCCCCATCACACTCTTCTCTCTCTTCCTTACATACAAGGAACCACCGATCACATCACAAAATTCCTAGCTAAGAAGAACATTAAAACCATTTTCAAACCTTCTACTCAGCCAACAAACCTAAACCAAAAACTTTTGCTCCCTCCTCGTCCCCCCCCTCGCGCTCTTCTCTCTCTTCCTTACATACAAGGCACCACCGATCACATCACAAAATTCTTGGTTAAGAAGAACATTAAAACCATTTTCAAACCTTTCAAAACCCTCAAACAAATTTTTATAATTGCAAAAGATAAATCTGACTCGATGCTTGGCCCAAGAGTCTACCAAGTTCCTTGCTCCTGTGGGAAATATTACATTGGATAGATCAGAAGAACCTTTAAAGCCATGATTAAAGAACATATAGTTGATAATGCCCATAACCAAATCTATAAATATTATATCACCGAACACTCATTTAATTCCAAACATATTATTTTCTTTGACCAAAACAAAATCCTAGACCCCTCCACTAATTACTCCTCTTGTCTCATTTGCGAAGCCCTTGAAATTGAAAAACATCCTAATAATTTTAACCATGAAGATGGCTATAAACTCAACCATTCTTGGAAGCCCACCATTCATCACCTAGACCACTAAACCTTTGGCTTTTATGGCTTCCCTCTAACCTTTCCCAAACAATTGGTTAACCATATTGGTCCCCAATTTTGTTATGTTCCTCTTGTGGCCTCTTATATCATAATCCTATTTTTCTCACCATTCTACTACCTCCTTATCTTAACCTCTCTGGGATTTCTTTTTCCCTCCTTTCTTTGAATTCTTTTAAGTCTAGACAATTATTTTCTTTCCCATTCCTTTATTTATGCTCTTTCTCTCTTTTTAATCATTCTTTGACATTAATTATTTCCCTTCTCAAATAGTTCCTATATTTGTCCCTACTTATCTTTTCTTTAGATCATCTCATTTTTATTCATTACTCTACTCTCTTTTCTTTAGTTAATACTCTAGCACATAATTCTTGTCATATTCTTCACCTTTATCTTATGTTCAATCATTTTATCTCTTATATCTTAACTAACCTTTAATCTCTTATATTTCAACTACTATGTATCCTAATACATCACTATGAATCCACTCCATCTCTCTCTCTCTCTCTATTAATATTTCTCCTCTCTCCAATTACCGTCTCTAACCCCCCTTTTAATTAGTCATCCCTTCTCCATTAGAGTTTTATCCTCCTTTTATTTAATAAATTACCTTATTCTACCTACTTCCCCATCATCCATTCTTTCCGAGAATTTAACACCTACCCATTTTAAGTCGTTTTCTCAATAATTTTTTAATTTAATACTCTTAATATTCTTATCCTTATTAACTTGTTACCTGATTAGTATTATTCAATGTTATCTTAGTATGTATTCAATACTTTATTAATATTTTAAACTAATCATTTTAATAATCTTTAACATTGAATCAATATTTTCAATCATCTTTTTAACCTAATCTTAACAACCTCTTTATTTATTACCTAATTCAAACAACTTGTTCCAAATTGTTTAATATCTAATTCCAACAGCTAATTCCCAATTGTTGAATACCTAATTCCAACGACAAGTTCCAAATTATTGCCTTTATATTTACAAAACCCCAACACTCTTTTACAACATTTATGCTTTCTATGTCCTTGATGATGGGTGGAGTTTCCACTCGAAACGTTGGATGTTTCAGAAAACTCCACACACAGTTTTAATCCATAAGTTCTTTACAGATTATGACTAACTATGGGAACTTTCATTCCAATATTTGGGTTGTTTCATTTTATCTGTAAATGATGAACCAAGAATTTGTACAGAAAATGTTAATATTTCTTCATATGAAAATAATGAGCATGAAGAGGGAATGTGGAAAATGTACTTTGATGGAGCTTCCTCCTGGGAAGGATATGGGGCAGATATACTTCTAATTTCACCTTCTGGCAAACTCTTTCCATTTTCTTTTAGATTGCAATTTGAAACAGATTCCACAAATAATGTTTTTGAATATGAAGCTTTAGTGTTATGTTTAAAAGCTGCCAGAATAATGAAAATTGTGAATCTAATTGTTTATGGTGATGCATAATTGATTGTTAAACAAATAAGGAACATTTATCAATCTAAACATCCAAGAATGAGATCCTACAAAGTTTTTTCTTAGGACTTAAGCAATTTTTTTTCTTAACTTTAATATTCATGCAACTCCCAGACATGAAAATAAACATGCTAATTCCTTAGGAGTAGAAACAAGTAGTTTCAGGCCTCCTGAAATTTCAAATCTCAAATATGAAGTAGAAATGAATACAAACTCTCAATTCCTAGACAATGTTAAACATTAGCATGTATTTGGAGATGATCAACAAATTAAGAAATTTTTGGAAATGGTTGATGAATTTTCTACAAC
>CBVK0103905590.1:0-12903 GCA_900067695.1 Picea abies | reverse complement strand
TGCATTTCCTGCTTCCATGAATGTGCATAATGTATTTCATGTCTCTTTGCTGAAAAGGTATATACATGATCCTAACCATGTTATTGATTGGAATTTGATTCAAGTAGAGCCAGAGGGAGACTTTCAGGCCCAACCAATGCGCATATTGGACAAAAAATTCAAAATGCTCTAGAATTGAGTTATATAACTGGTAAAAGTTAAGTGGACCTATTATGACCCTGAAGATGCTACTTGGGAGCATGAAGATGCCATGCGGGTAGAGTACCCATGTTGAAATTTTGATTTCTATTTTGTATATGCACTGAGGACAGTGCTAAAATAAGGGGGAGGGGAATGTAATACCTTGGTTTTGAGTCCCCATATGAAATAATATATATTTTTTATTCGATGAAAGGTCAGAGTGCCCAAACAATTAAAGAGGCCAGCGTTCCTAGGAAATGTAATGATATGATCATTATTAATAATAAAATACATCATTGGCTGCAAGATAGACAAGCACCAGATTTATAGGGGGCTATGATTCCATGAGATAGGGGGTTTAAGGAGCTAAGTCATTTTATCATATTTTTATTTACCCATAATTGCTTAATTGAGAGAAGGGGTTACACGAGCTTCTTGGGGGAAGGCCATGTGGTTCTTGATTCCCAAGTAAATATATAAACCCATCTTGTGGGTTGTTCGGGGGTTCTTCTTGTTCTTCTTCACTCACTCTATTCATTCATTACTCTTGGGTCCACACTCTCCATTCTGTTCATTTTTTCACTCATTCATTCTTGTTGTTGGAACGAGACCTTGGGGGCAAATTATTGAAGAGGAAGCCATTATTTGTTGGTTGTAGCATGACTAGTGTGTTCCAACCATGAATTAATTCCTACATGATTGATACACATTGGCATGTACTAAATTTTATTCACAACTGCGAGTCCAGAGAGTCCCAACATGGATATTCTTGACGAGATGCACTGGATCCATGAAAGGAGGTGGACAACTTGAGGGAATGCGTGGCAGAGAAGGGGGCCCATTATCTTTGGTTGTGCAGTCTAGAGAGAAGAGAGCTGGTGTACCATGGATTTTTGTGTGTTGAGGAACCTATGAGGGCCTGAGTGTTGAATATTTTGGGGAAACTGAGTGACACCCTGGAACCGTCCTTGTGGATTCATAGCCCTGGCTCAAGGGTGACATTTCTGTTGAGACTTGGAACAATAGTGTCTATGGTTGGGTGGAACGTCCTTGGTCTGCAACCAGTTGGTGAACCATTTTGATTAAGATAGGTTCTCTATGTCATGTGTTTCTCTATTATATATTTATTTCTATTGTGTATGAATTATTGTCTATTAGATTCGTATGTTATAACATGCATGCTTGTTGGTTATTACTATGCATGGAATGTTTAAACATGCTTTATAATGTAGCATGAATATTTATTGTTGCATGTGTTGTTATCAAGTTTCTTTCATGCTTCTTTAATAATTAAATGGTATCCTAATTCAATTTCAGTCTTGAACAAGGCTTTTGAGGAGGTAGCGTGCCCATCCCAGGGGCAGTTGGGTATGATACAATTAAGACATAAATCATTTCTAGGTTGGTGAGCATTTCCAGGTAGTAGAAATAAAAGTTCGAAGTACATAACTTGACGTTTATAATTGTCCCTACCACACGATTAAAATGCCTAGACATAGAAAAACTAGGTTCAAGAGACTTCATTGGAGACATTGGAGCAAGAAATTCAACAAATTCATATAACATACCACTCTATATCTGCTCAGGTTTCTCAAATCCTTGATATTATCATTCAACACTGGAATGCATTGTGATAGCAACATGACGAAGTGGATTCTATAAGAGAATAGGTGGAACACATGCAAATTCAAAGGGAGAATCCTCCTCCAGACCTTGTGGAATCTTCATCCAACAATGATTCCTCCCCAACAACAGATCAACCTCTAATTGAATTGAAACAAACAATGTAGGAGGAAGAAATGGAAGAACAATAACCTAATACTGATCCACAGTTGGGTATCTAATGTGTTTCAATATTATATGTATCTTAGGCATATTTAATCGAATTTTCACATACAAATTTTGGAATGTAATGGCTACTAGCAAAGCTCAGTTAGATATTGGGATAGATATACAAGTAGCATGATTGATACCGATGTTAGCTTTGCCTCTGGGATGTTTTTCACTTTTTTTTAAACCTTTGTGTGCTTCGGCCACCCATCTTTTTATCAATATAATGTTTCCCAATTTTTGTCAAAAAAAAGAGGTCCTTTGATTGAACCTTTACCCAACTGAGCTTATTTAGTATAGATCCTTCCATACTAATTTTTATTAGAAGGATGAGTTTCTAGGATAGGAATCCTCTACTTCCATGGGAGTAAGGTGGTCCACCGAATAGAGGAATGAGTATTCATTTCCTCTCGGTCGCGGTTGTATGATTGGTTGAGGAAGCATTGACCTAGTCTATGGGTTCCTTGTCAGCTATTCTGGGACGATGTTGACTAGAAAATGCAGTTGCGCCTTAGGAAAAACTATTTTGTTCCCTACTATTGTTATTCCTAAACAAACAAGACAAAGAAACACTTTCCTCTCTCTTAGCAAAAAATAATGCAGTTTCCAGCACATTTGAAGCCAAGATGGCTGACAGGGGTTTACTCAGGGAAGAATGCTCTTCAAACAGATCATTCTCTATGTAGGATTGACTAAAAAAAAAAGCATTGGGTTAGGGAGAAACATTTGTAGATGATTGTGGTAGACCATGTGGCTCCCTTTTATAGGAATTCCATGTGCATTAAGTGATCCAATTGATAGAACCAATGATTTCTTCGATACAAGCTTGATACTCAAAATCACATACCAGAGTGTGTGAGTTGTGAAATGATATTATCTACCTATCGGCCATGTATGAGAAGGTGATGATTGTGAATTATTACAAGAGATAAGACCAATTGATCATAAAAGAACATATCATTGACTAATATGATGGCCTTCCCACACCAAAAAATCCGTTAAAAACCAGTTTTATCCAAATTCAAATGATTGAAAGACGTGTGGCATACTTTTATTGATCTCTGATTCAAAGTCAGAGACACATGGAAATTTGGGTGACATCATTGATGACATCAACAAAGTACGATTGAAACATGGAAGGCATGCATTGGTCCATGTGGATGCCCGCGTGACACCACTATCAGAGCTAGGTGGAATTTTATTAAACCAGGTGTCTTCCAGTCGACATGAATCATCTTAGAGTGCTCACGTTGTGTGTAATAATTGTGAACATATACCTTTTTCCCAATTATACCATGTATACATCCAAGTGGATGTTAGGATTCCCATGTGTAGGCTACATCACCCTCCTCTCCTTTCCATACATCTCTAATTAGACGTTGAGTTGTTCTGTGGGTGAGTGGCTTCTGGTATTACCTCATCAGCATTGCATCTGCAAGTGAGTGGTTTTTGTTGGGTCCTTAGTGATGTGAAACTAATGCAGCATGGTGACATCGCAAAGGCTAAATTGTGTTCGCATCCCCAACTCTCGTTAAAGGAAGGGTAGGTTTTCGAGTCTATATGCATCCCTGACTGTTGAATTTGGTAGGTTGTAGCACCACAATCTCAACTGTAGAACTCATTCACTTCAGTGGAAGGTGTTGGAAAATGTCGTTTATCCCTTGGTATTGGCCTTCGGTTTCTAACACAATCCCTTGTGCTGGTGAACTATCCCCTTTATGTGCATTTAAAACATTTTGAAGCCCATCTTAAGCGACTTTTGGCTTATTTATCCTTTATTTTCAAATTTATCACTATTTAGGTGATGTTTTCCTTTTCTTGTAGGTCAAAAGCAGTTCCCCTTTAATCAATGGAAGCATGAAAAGGGGGGGAAATTGTCCCTTAGGATATATTTCCCAAATATGTTTTACCCTATACTAACACTACTCATAGTTAGATCTTGGAGTGTGGTTTAATCCTATAGGAGATGCATAAACTGTTGTGGTAATGGATACTGAGGCCCCCCAAAGGGTGGGTTCGTCCACCCTTGTTTCCAAGGATGGTTTTGGGATTATGATGGCATCCATTGTGGATTAGGTGGATACCATTGCTGAGAAGGATACTACATTCAAGAGTTATTCCAATAAGAATTATAATACTGATATTGGTCACGATTCATACCTTGAGGTTGAGGTGGCCATAGTCACCTCTATGTGATGAAAAATAATTGGTCAGCCTCTCCACTTGCCTCTTGGTAAACTACTTTCAGACCAGGTAGAGAGGGGCAACTTTCGTTGGTGTGATCTTGTTCACAAATTTCACAAACTTTAATTTAACTCAGTGGACACTCCTTAAGTGGGTTCCTTTTTCTACACTTTGGGAAAATATAGCCAAAGTTTCTTCTGCCTCCTCCTCCTTCTTCTTCAAATGTAATGTTTCTATTTGAGAACTTAGGAAACCGAGTATATCGGTTTTGAAATTCCCTTGCAGATTCCCAATTTCTACACGAGTGATCCCTGTGCCAGTGGTCTTGTTGATCATCATCAACACATCCATTGGGCCTTTCCCTGGCTATGAGGTCCCTCTAGAATACCTTTGGAATAACTAAAAATTGTCCTCATAATACCATTGGTATATATCTCCTTCACCCATGAATTTCAGAAGTTCAATACAATCATCTTTGATTCATCTTAGCAACATGATTCATTTAGTTTCTACATCCATTTGGCTCTATCTTGATCACTGCAAATTATATTTCAAATTTTCTACATAGTATTCTAGGCTCTCATCCTCCTTCTGAGTCATTCTAAATATTTCTTCCATGCAATCATTGTCCTTGTAGTATTCTTGGTATTTTCCCCACAACTTCTATAGAGGACATCAAATTTGAATATTAACACGTATGGGTCCTTGTTGTTCGTTGCATTGAATTTTGGTAGGGAAGAGGGTAATATATTATTCATTTGAGTCACCCCTCCTATGTTTCTAATTTTGAATTCAAAGTTGACAATATCCTCTTTCACCTTATGGTTAAATTATTCTTCCATTTCTGTTATAATCTGCCAGAAATTATCCTTTTGCTTCTCTAGAAATGTAGTGGAAGAAGTAGGACTGACTGGTACTTCAAAATTGTGTCATTTTTGTTCATCTGCTGTAGAGTTTATACTTCCTTGAAGGAAAAATATCTCTTCCTGGACTGAGGATGTGGCCTCCATAGGATATACTGAATGAGTTGATTCTACAGTGGAAGCTTCCAGTTTTCTTTTGGCTAGAGAGCTAGTTGTAGGTGTCTGATAATTAGGTTTGTTGGACCCTCTCCTTTGTGTGGTTTCCCAGCAATGTTAATTTCTTGGGGGTTTTTGGTAGAAATGATAAACCATCCTAAAGGATCCATATTTCTTCTCATGAGTTAACAAGATTCTAAAAGCACACACAATCTAAAAATAAGCATGCTAGTTGAAAAAGAAACAATCACACAGGTGGAAAAATAAATGTACTAGAAACAGTAAGGAAAGAGGTTGTATTGTTGAATGTTCCCCGACAATGACACCAAAAATGATGGGTCTTTTAATTACCTTTCTAATTTATCAGAATGAAAGTTAGAAAGACTATGCATTTAATTGTCAAACTGAGGGGTTGTATGGAACTTCTGAACTATCGTGCACTGTGTGTGACGACAATTTATTCAAGTATTGTTCTAGCTGTGATGTTGCAATAATAAGGGAAAAAAGTAATAATCACAAGATATGTGTCTTCGAACACTTCTGACAAGGTCACCAATGCTAAGAATGAAAGAAACTAGTTTGGCTGGAAGAAAAAAAAACCTAATTCAACTAGCCTAGAAGCAATATATTGTTACCCCAATTGAATGTAATTGAAATGGAAGAAAACTGAGATAATTCAACCAAACTAGAAGCAATATTCTGTTACCCCAGTTGAATGTCTAACTACTTTCGCTAAAACTACAAGAGATAGAAAAGAACTAATTCTTGCAAGGAAAATAAAAGACTAATGGTGACTCTGTCATTCAAATCTTCCAAACCTCAACCCCGCAATAATGAAAATTGGATTCTACATGAAGTTCAAGCAATTTAATTAATATATGGATTTATTCAAGCTTATGTGAATACCAAAAACAACACAACTCCAAAAATTGATGAAATGGGAATATGTCCTATTGTAACATAGTATTAATTATGAAACTGGAGAGTTTAAATGACAATCACACACTGAAATAAATAAAGAAACTGGAAAAGATTACCAAATCTATGCTAAAATAAAAAAGTACCAGGCTAAGGAGGGGGGCCCACCTCCTTATAACTTAAATAATCATCCACACAAGAAAAGAGTCACGCAGGAACAAACACTGTATTTTTATTGAATAGTGAGCAGAATATTATAATTACAACAACATTTTTTCTCCATTTTTTATACATTCTCCCATTTCCTTATATTGGAAAATGGTGGAGTACAACCATGAGGATTAAGGATCCTTAGTATTTTCTCAATTTTGTTTTCAATAGCTCAAATAAGATGGGAAAAAATACAAATCATGGCTTTTCATTCGCATCGATTGATCAACAAGTTGACAGAAGGCATGGAAGTAGTTGTGGTCAACTAATGTAATCCATTTGTCTCAAACTAATGACCTTAGTTGCATCGTTGTATTTTCTCCAAATCGGTGCACCCTACCATTCGATATATTAACAACTTTCGGTGTACCAGCCACAATATCTAGTGTTTTCACAACTAGTGTAACAGTAGCAAGGATCGATGGTGTATCGACGTCATGGTGGTGGTTTAACATAAACAATCAATCGTGAGTGTTACAACAATGGTCAGGGACAATTGTTGTAGCAATGAACTGCAGTGGGTGTTGTAGAAACAACTTGGTAGGTATTGCAACAATAACTTGGTAGGCATTGCAACAACATGATTGATAAGTGTTGCAGTATCATGACTGACCAATGTTACAACATGACTGATATGTGTTGCAACATCATCACTGATAGGTGTTGCAACATCGTGACTGATGAGGGTTGCAACAACATGACTGATAGATGTTGAAACAATGTGATTGATGGGTGTTGCAACAACGTGACTGATGGGTGTTGCAACAACGTGATTAGCAAAGGTAAGCTCCAAAATAATTGTTATAACAAGCAAAAAGGGTTTAAAAAGGTGAAAAATGGCTGTGGGAAAGATGGAGTTTTAGGCACCCATCACCATGTGTGGTGAATAGTTAAAAAAAAAGTAATTTAAGAAAATAACCTAATTTCTCACCTTGACACCCATGTGGGTGATAGTTCATTATTTTTGAAATTACAAAAATAAAGCTAATATGCATGGTGGTGAGGTGCCAAAACTATGGGGTCTATAAATATAGTGGTAAACCATGGGATGAGGGAGATATCACAGAATAGTACTAGAGTGGACAAAATGTTGACCTGAGGTCTAGTAGTTTGGATTGGTGAAGGAAGCATGAAGTCTTGATTAGGCCATTACTATTTGGCAGTGGTAATACTTTATACCATTGATTGATCTCCTAGTATAGGATTTATGATTGCCTACTAGATACAATGGATGAACTCACCACCACTAGTGCATAACTAGTTCTAAATATACTCTCCATGTGCTCACACATCTTGCGAGATTTAGGATAAGGAGAGTACCTTGACTATGGTGGGGTGGAAATCGGTAGGCCATATTTTAGTTGGTAAGGAAAATGGATTTTGTGCTAGAGTTTTCCCAAGTTGGGTTTCTCCATGATAAAAAATGGATTTTGTGCTAGAGTTTTCCCAAGTTGGGTTTCTCCATGATAACTATCTGTGTTTGATTGTGGGCGTGCTCGTGGATTTTTTTGTAGTGAATTCTTTGTTTTGAATACATAATCATGGTTATTGAACATTAGTAATAAAACATAAAGAACCCAAACTAATTAAATAATACAATGTATATATTGGTGAATGAGTCATCCATATGTTGATAGATTATGGATCAATATCCAATTAATATTTTTTGAGGCTGACAACAATATTACAAAAAATGGTAGCCTTAGATATTTCCATCTCCTTTTTTAATTATTGAGAATGCTCATGTCTACAAAAACTACATTTTAGTATTTCTTGCATGAGAAAATTCTGATAAATTGCTTACATAACAAAATACAGAAACAATACATATATAGACTAGGAGGGAGAATCAACCATAACAAGGGATGAAGCCACCACCATTGAGACTAAGATTCTAGAATCTGAATCAAGGGAGAGAAGGTTGTTTATGCAAATAGGGAACAACGAGAAGCCACAGGACAATGTACATGTACAACTAGGGAAAACCCTTATCCGTTACTTCGAATTCAACCATGCACACGAGATCGACCAATTTTCGCCACTCGATCCAATATCCAACTAATATTACTCTAAATGTGAGATGTAATTATTATTATGAAATCATTCATCCAATATAAAATTAATATTTAAATATTGCCTATATATTTAAGCTATTCATTTGTAAAGTTTTGTTTGTTTAAAAATAAATAAATGTTTTTGGTATAAGTTATATCACTTTTCCTAAATGTGAGATGTAATTATTATTATGAAATCATTCATCAAATATAAACATAATATTTAAATATTGCTTATATAATTAAGCTATTTATTTGTAAAGTTTTGTTTGTTTAAAAATAAATAAATGTTTTTAATATAAGTTATATCACTTTTCCATTAAAGAAAAAATAGGCTAACATAATATTTCTAAGAAGACTACTAAGATCCAACCAAATTCACTTAGACGAAACTTTACATTTGATTTGTATTTAGAGTAGAAAAATAAATAAATAATATTTGATTTAATGACTAACCTCATATATAACATTTTTTTTCGATAATATAAAAACAATAAAATAATATATATTTATACTTGTTATTTTTTTCCCATAGAAATAAATTATTCTTAGTCTCCCACACTTAAACATTTAGCATGAGGAAGCTAGTACCTTACCACCGTCTCACATATTTTACCTTAAAAGTAAATATTAACATTTAGCATGAGGAAGCTAGTACCTTACCACCGTCTCACATATTTTACCTTAAAAGTAAATAAATAATATTTGATTTAATGACTAACCTCATATATATAACATTTTTTTCAATAATATAAAAAAAAAAATAGTATATATTTATACTTATTATTTTTTTCCATAGAAATAAATTATTCTTAGTTTCCCGCACTTAAACATTTAGCATGAGGAAGCTATTCACATATTTTACCTTTCTTGCTAAAGATTTTATTTAGCATGAGGAAGCTATTCACATATTTTACCTTTCTTGCTAAAATTTTTATGATGGAGGGAGGGAAATAGATATCAACCACTAGATACAATAATAGCTAATAACCTCGTAGGACTTTGTGGGAATGGATCCCATGACTTCATTGGGCATTACACCTTAGAGGGAAGGATCAAACCAATTGGGCATTACACCTTAGAGGGAAGCATCAAACCAATAGAGCGATCCCTTGGGGGATATATATTTATATTTGTTTATATATATATATATATTTATTTGTTAAATAAATATGTTATTTTACATGCTTTTATGCATTCCAAATATTTTTAAGCATGAAAGACCCATGAATATTAAAGTTTTGGGGAGACCCAATTATGTCACAAATCTCAAACTATCCATTAAATTGACTAATGTGGTTACAACGAAGAATATTCTAATCAATAATATATTTCCAAAGGTAATCCCCTTCAAGACATGTTATGCTCTAATTTGCTGCCAAAATGTTTTATTATGTACAAATAAATGAGAGACCAAGTTCACCATCATGCTTAGGCATATTGCACAATTGATAAGGAACCAAATGAATCCCTTTGGCTTCCCCAAGCTTAGCCTAAAGAAAGAATATTAAGAACTTCCCCAAATTTTAAAATTGTGTCATTGAAGGAAACCAACATGATGAATAATACACATGACCATATTATAAATGTTCAAAATTATGGTAATGTGACGTACTCATCCACCAAGCTAACCTCGATACTACAAAAATGATCCAACATAGCTCTGATACAAATATGTAACAAACCTACCTACTAAAACAAAATTTAAATATGCTCAATGCATATAAAATAAACCAAGGGGCATCGGAGTCCATAAAATTCACATGAAATTAACAACAATTATAAAACCCATGAATGCAATTGTTCAAGAAAAACAACAAAACAAAACATTCATATAAAACCATTACATAGTGTTCAAGAAAAACAACAAAACAAAACATTCATATAAAACCATTACATAGTGGAATTAACATAATAAACATAACATAAAACTTATCTTTTTATAAAATAACCAACTGGCTATGTACGAAGGACATACCTCCCAACCATAGGCTTGTTGTTCCAATTATCAACAACAAGCTACCCATGAGCTGAGGCTATGAGTCCACAAGGAGATATATCCCTCTTGAATGTCCACTCTCCACATTCAGTAGCCCAAAACTCAAGTTCAACTCCAACAACAGTTCCAATCCACAAACTCTCTTCCCCACAACTTGCACAACCCAAGGAATGGGATCCTCCTTCCCTACCATGAAGTCCCTCAGACCTTCCCACTTCCCTCTAGTTCTCTAGTGCACTAATTTGGTTAGGAATATCATAGATGGGGACTCCAGGAACTCACAACTACTCTAGGAGTGCTCATAGTAGTCTTCTCAATACTCTTGAGCCATTTTCTCAGTAGGAAAACTCTCCATAGGAACACAATCCATTTTTATAGGTACATGGGCCACTTTTCTATCATAAACACAAACCAATAATGATTGCCTTCAAACACAACATGGCTAGTGCTCTTCCTAGCACTCAACTCCTCTCTTGCTACCCAAAAATCATTATGTAAAATTGTCCCAATTTTCCATACATAATTTCTTCTTCTCCCTTGCTTGCTTGACTCTCACTCTTCCCAAAGATGATTGTTCTCATGCCCATGCTCTCAACAACCAGGTGAAGTGACTTCCTCACCCAAACTCTTACTTGAATTCAATGATTGTGTGTCTAATAATTCAAAGAAAGATTAGATGGTAATGACACATTTACTTAGGAAAAGAACATGCGTATCCCTTTCGATCCCTCCTTTATCCCATTCTCTCGTGGAATCATATCCCCCAATCATCATTGTCCCTCATATAGCAACCAACAATTATTATATTTATTAATCATTTCAATGTACATATTACATAGTCCGACCCTGGGCCATATTAATCAATATAGGATCTTTGTCCCAATCATATTGGCTCTCCATCCTAAATCATAGTTACACAATTACATTATGATTTACGGGGATTCAAATCAGGGATGTTACAAGTAAGCTCACCAACGAAGAGAAATACTTGTAAAACTAATTAACTAACCTTTTCAATTTACCAATTCCATATTGAAGAAGATGAAGTCTTGTATCCAAATGGGATGCCTAGTTACTTCAAGATCTCTTTCAGTCTTATGCTCCTCTAAAGTCAACCCAACCAAGTAAGGGTTTCAACAAGTCCAATCAATTAGAATTCAAATTTATTCTCACTAACAACATCAACCAAAGACATGTAGAATTTATTTAAGAATCTCATTTCTTTGTTCATTGATTCTAGATTTAATAAGATATAAACAATTGAATCATCAATGAAGTGGTTATTAAGAGCCAACATATCCCTTAGGGTTTTAATCCTCCCCTTCATCATGTCTATTTCTAGATCATATCCTATAGCATCAACAACCAACACATGGAAAAATGTTCCAAAATGAAACCTTATGTTCCAAAAGGGAACCCCTATCTAATAGATTTATGAAAGTGGATATGGTAAGAAATTACACCATTAATGGATATCAAAGTAGAAGTGTTAATGAATATTTTGCATAGTATATTTGGAAATGAAACAAGTCAAACCAAATTATCAAGGATAAAACCTTGATCAAAACTATCATAATATTTTCAAAATAAATTTTCAACATTAGTTAATCTTACTTTATCTCCTTAGCCTACTCCATACCTTCCCAAGTAGTGATTAATGTGTCTACAATGAATCTTCCTCTACCAAATCACATATTCTCTAATCACAAAATTCTGGAAGAAACCTTTCAAATTCTTCAAAGCAATGCATTGGCCATGATTTATAAGAATCATTAAGGAATGTGGTTGACCTCCATCCACTCATGGTGTCTCTAGTAGTGATAATATTTAGAGTTAGCTTAACTACATGTTGACTTAAAAATTCTAAAACCTCTCCAGTTATGAAAACTTCTTGGGCCATCATAAAAATATCAACAACGTCCATATTCCATGTTGTCTTATAAAAGTCTCAAGGAGTGTCATCTAGTCCTAGGGACTTACCATTAATCACAATGGAACCTCAATATCCATACATGTTTTGGCTGAGTGACAATTGACACATTCAATATGTCTAATTTCTTCTTAGGTATTTTCATGACCATGCTATAGGAAAAATGGGGTATGTATTTGAAACAGATGTCTTAGTTATGATATGTATCATGAACGTGACAAAAATTAACCAAGTCATTTTTTTTTTCTAGTCATAAGTATTTTCTGAAGTTGTAGGGTTAAATTATTGGTTCCAAATCATTTTTTCTTTTGGGTGAAATTAGGTAGCTATCATAGTTTCTTATAAAAACTTATGCTACTATATTCATTGAACCAAATGTAAAATTTAGAAATTGGAAGCCTCGCACCAGGACAAGAATGATGGGGATAACTATTTCTTGAACACAAAAAAACACTTTCTTATTCTATTTCAATTGCTTCATTTTGATAGAAAACATATTCTTTGTTCATTCATCAAATGATAAATTACTAGTAAAGGAGATATATGATTGAAATGATAAAAGATCCAATATTTCATAAT
>CBVK0103905562.1:0-16563 GCA_900067695.1 Picea abies | reverse complement strand
TTTAGGTCATTTCTGCATGCATGATAAAACCCTTAGTGCTAGTCCGTAGGTGGGATTTCCCAACCACAACAGTAACCCAGGGTGGGGTGAAGCACGTGAAATTCTATTTTTAATGTATGTTTATGTGCTTATTCATGTCTATTTTGATTATGAATAGTTAGATCTAGTTCAATTGATGATTTGATGTTATACAACAGATTAGATGGTTCAATGATCAAGTGATTTGGTAAGTTGTGTCACAATTGTATGTATGAAGCAATGAAGGATTAATTAAACTCTGAATATTATACACATTACAGATAGGTTGTAATGAATGCGTTGATCGAATCACATTCTCTCACCACTGTAGAAACTTGGTTCCTGTAGTCCCCATAGATACCTTAGATGATACTTCGCCTGCATGTAGGTGATGCCAAAAGGGTCGATGTCTGAAGGGTTTGTTGGTTAAGATAGCTTGAACCTAGGGTCTTACACCTGCGTGCCAACATGGTTCTTTTGTCATATCTCTAGGTAATATTTCCTTTGGTGATACTTTTATTTCCTTCGTACCCATAGTATCATCAACCTCTACCTTTGTAGCTTCAGACATATTCTTATGTTCTTTAGAGGGTTTATCACCTTGGGCCTTATTACACATTGCCTACTCATTATTTAATTGCTCCTCCTAAGCATTAATCAAGATATCCAAATGAGCATTATGCTAATGGTTTTCCTTCTCATTAGGAACATATTTCATACTTTTCAATTTTACCAACATGTGTAATTGTTTAGTCTCTACCCTCAATATTTTATTGGCCTTTAAGAGCTCTACATAAGAGGGTGAAATTATCCATGGATGTTTAAGTTTTAAACATTTATAGTATAACAATCGACATAAATATTATTTATAAAATAGAAAGGAAAAACAATAGCATTCACACACAGTACTAAGAAATTTACCCTAGAAACCCTTAACCAAGAAAACCAACAAATGTTTAGACCCACACCTCTAACTCTCATTCTATTAAATTCACCATTTACAATACAATATATATGAATACATGGCATCTAAATCCCTAATATGTCAACTCGGATTAGATTCCTTAACCATAATTATGTTACAAAGGGCTAAAACATTGTTGGCCAAAAAAATGCCCAAAAATGAACCAAAAAGAACCCAACAAAACATGTAGGGATAATCGTGCAAAGAATATAAAACATACCCAACATTATACCACCTTTTATTTTCTTTTCATACAGGGGGGATGAGGATTACATGATCAACAATTCAGGGAAAGAATGCCCATTGCTTCTCTACACCAAGAGAACGCCTCGGTGCTTACAAACTTTGTCAATGAATCTTCCATATTTTTCAAAGTGTTCACCTTCACCAACAACACCTTTTTGTCTTCAACCATGTCTCTCACAAAGTGATACTAGACATCAATGTGCTTAGTCTCAGAATGATAATCCAGGTTCTTTTCCATAAATATTGCACTTTGACTATCACAATAAAACCTTACAACGTGTTGTACAAATCCAATACTTAAACACAACCTATGTAACCATAAATCTTCCATGCTCGCATGAGTGGTTGCCATGTATTCAACTTATGTATTTGAGAGTGCAACTACATATTGTATCTTTCTCATCCAACTGATCGCTCCTTCAAATAGGTTAAACACATAACCACTTGTATATCTTCTACAATCCATATATCCACCCCATTCCACTCAACAAATCCATGTGTGTCCAAAATCTGTCTGCACCAAGTCTTCCTTGGTAGAGAATTCCATAATCTATAGTGCCATGCAAATACCTGAAAACCTTATTTACAATTGTCTAATGATCCTTCTTTGGTTTTGATATATACCCGCTAAAAAATCCCACTAAATGTGCAATGTCCAATCTAGTACAAATTGTTGCATTCATGAAGCTGCCAACAACGCTAGCATAGGGAATACATGACATGTCCTCTTCATCTTCTCATCTCTTCGAACATTGATCTGCAAATAACTTTACAACTACAATTCCAAGCCCACGGAACATTCCAACATATTAAACCTCTGCAATATTATCTCAATATATTTCCTTTGATTCAACCAAAGTTTCATGTTTTCCCAATCTCTTTTAATTTCCATGCCCAAAATAAAATTTGCAACACCGTGATATTTTATATAAAATTTAGATGACAATTGATTTTTGACATCCTCAATTATTTCCTTATTATTTCCAATCAACAACACATCGTCAACATACATGACTACATAAATAAAATGATCACCAACTAACTTGAAATACAAACAATGATCAGATTTGTTCCTTGTGAAACCAAATCCAAAAATACAAATATCAAACTTTTGATACCATGTCTTTGGAGATTGTTTTAACCCATGCAGAGATTTTTTCAGCTTGCAAACCAACTCTTTTTTACCCTTCAATGTAAAACCTTTTGGTCATTTCATGTAGATTTCTTCTTTGATATTCTCATGTAGGAATGTCATATTTACATCCATTTATTCTACTTCAAGATCAAAATCAACAATCAACAATCAAAATAAATATAATAAAAGTCAATTTATCAACAAGAGAAAAAATATCACCAAATCAATTCCCTCTACTTGAGAATATCCCTTTTCTACTAGGAAAGATTTACACTTATCCACTTTACCTTTTGCATTCAACATCTTCTTAAACACCCATTTACTACCAACGAAATTTCTTTCAGCCAACTACTCAACTAGATTCCAAGCCTCATTCTTATCCAAGGTTGCCATTTCTTTAATCATGGTCTTCTTCCAGAGTTTACCATCCTTTGAATCCACTGCCTCCCTAACAGTTATAGGATCATCATCAATAATAGATGAAGCAAAAATAGAGGGAAAATCACGTTGAGTTTACCTTTCTAGTTGCCTTCTTTTCTGAACTGAACTCCTTAATACTGAGGTATGTGGTTCTTCTTTTGTTTCATGTTCTTTTGTTGAGTCAAATTCTTCACCCTCCAATTCAAACTATATTGTATCTAGTTCTTTTTCCTTCGGTAGGATTTCTTGTTTGGGAGCATCTTTAACCTCTCTAAAGACAACATCCTGATTGTAAATAATCTTCTTAGTTTTTGGGTTCCAAAGTTTATATCCTTTAAGACCATCTTTATAACCAACAAAGATAAAATTTCCATATTTATTACCCAACTTACTCTTATTTTCCTTTGGAACATGTACATAAGCATCACCACCAAACACTCATAGATTTTCAAGAGAGGATTTTTTAGTAGTCCATGCCTCATGCACAGTTTTTTCCACCAATGTTGATGAGGGTGATCAATTTACCAAGTAACATGCAGTACCCATTTCCTCTGGCCATAATTCTCATCCTAACTTAGCACCATTGAGCATGCTCCTTTCTTTTTCCATCAACATCTTATTCATCCTTTGTGCAACCCCATTCTACTGAGGTGTGTATGGAGTAGTCTTCTACCTTTCTATTCCACACTTCTTACAAAATTCCTTAAATTTATTCCCGCATAAATCTCCACCATTATTTGTCCTCAACACCTTTATTTTCTTCTTTGTTTGATTCTCTACAAGAACCTTAAAATCTTTAAATTTATCAAAGACCTCATATTTCTTTTGAAGGAAACAAATCCATGTATTCCTTGAGAAATCATCAATCAATGAAACATAGTACAGAAATTTACCTAGTGATGGAATAGACACAATTCTAAACACATCATTGTGTACTAACTCTAAGATTCCCTTTTCTCTTGTAGCACTAGATGAGAATCTTACTCGATTTTGTTTACCGTATATGCAATATTCATAGAAATCAAAATCCAGTGTGCAATTAGACATACCTTCAACCACACCTTTATCATATAGTGCTTGAAGGGCCTTCTCTCCAATATGTCCTAGTCTTTGATGCCATATAATTGTCTTTTACCTAGAGACAATAAGGGTTTTGTCTTCTTCATTTCCACCATCGAGAACAACAAAACTGTTAAACCCATTACTAATAGTGCTTCTCAACATCTTATACAAATTTCCATTATGAACTCCCCTCATCAACACCATTTCTCCTTGAACCAATTTGCAAGTTTCCTTTCAAATATAGTATGTACACTTGCATCACTCATCTTACTTATAAATGTCAAGTTTCTATCTCGGGAGTGTTCTAATCCTTCCAAATTTGAGCAACAACTTGAGTTTTCCTCGTCCTATGGTTCTAGTTGTTGAGTCATCCCCTAGGAATATGTCATGTCAATTATACTTTTCATATTCACAAAACCACTCCTTATGGGGAGTCGTATGAAAAGAAGCACCTGAATCGATCAACCATACATCATGATCTACACGTGTGCTTGAAGAATCCAAGTACACATCCCTTCCTTCCTCTAAGGAGGTCTTCCCTTCTATGGACTGAACATCATCATATCTCTTCCCTCTCTCAACACTTTGAGATCTATAATCCTTCTTTTAATGCCTAGTTTTACCACATTTCCAACATTTCCTATAGATTTAGATCTACCTCTAGATTTATATCTTCCACTCGAGGACTTATTTTTATTTCTATCCAAGAAATGTCCTCTTATAGATAAGGTTTATTTTGACGATAAGGATGAAACCACATCATCAAAATTTAATGTTGTTGCATTAATCCCAATAGCTACATCGATGCTATCCCATGAATCTAGCAAAGAACATAGTAAACTAATGCACTTATCTTCATTAGAAATATTAATGTTGATGAACAAGAACCAAGTTACCATATTATTGAAGGAATTTAGACACTTTATCACCGAGTTTCCATCATTCATCCTCGAGAGGTACAACTTATTTCAAAGGAAAAAATTGTTTACCAATGACTTAGAATGATACCAAGCCCCTAACTTATCCCATAACACCTTGGTTGTAGCTTCTCCCGAGACATTCAATAACACTAAATATAAAAGGCACAACTAGATTATTCTCTTTTCCTTCATATTCAACTTTGTTCAGTCTTTCATCGACATACCCATAGGTATAGTACCAAGATCCACATCAACCCATTATTCTTTATCTACAAAAATATCCTCCATATTTAGCTTCCAAAGCTCAAAGCTTTGCCCATTAAATTTCTTAATATCAATTTTAGAACTGCTCACCATTCGTTTTCACCACAAGAATCACCACTATAGAGCTTCCACTGAAACCGGGTTTATCACATACAAAAGATAACCAAATCATTAACAACAAAGGTGTCCCCATGAAGCCAATAATTGCTCGGATACCAAATGTAACTTGTAAACCTTTATAGTATAGCAATCCATACATAGATTCTTTATAAAATAGAAAGGAGAAAAAATAGCATTCACACATAGTACTTAGAAATTTACCTTGGAAATCCTTAACTGGAAAAACCAACAAATATTTAGAGTTGCACCTATAACTCTCATTCTATTAAATTCACCATTTTCAATACAATATATATGATTCCATAGCATCCAAATCCATAATCTTTCAACTCAGATTAGATTCCTTAATCAAAATTATATTACAATGGGCCGAAAAACCATTGGCCAAAAAACCACCCAATTTTTTTTTTGGGGGGCGGGGGGCTTCACCCTTGAACCCCCAGACGGGGGCCTTGCTAGCACAATGTAAAACACATGGGGATAATTATGAAAGCAATATAACACATACCAAAAATATTCTTATGCTTGAAAGAATCATTGATAAATAAATGCTTACTAGGCTATCATGATGTTTCTAAAGTTTTTCCAATTGCTTCCTACTCTTTGTCAAGCTCAACTTCCATAACAATAGCTTCTACACCATCCATGTTCCTAATTCGTATGCACTTGAAACCTTCTGGGATAAAAACCATATGCCTTATGATTTGTTTTTAAGTCACATAGCCCGCCACTTCTTGAACAAAAATATCAGAATTTTCATTTCTAAGGTTTCATGATTTTGTTGCCTCTGCTTACATGTCTTTTGCTTCCTTTGCAACATCATCTACCCCCTATGCATTAAAAAACTAGTCCCATGTTCATTCTTCTAGGGATATGACATTTGCAACCAATAGTTTAATTAACTCGTGATGTGAGATACTTTTCTCAAGGTAGTTTCCTTTCCTCACAGTTTTGGCGATTAATTTTAGGCTTTCAAATAGAAATAACAATAGACTCACAAGATGGTGATGTTGAAGATGAAAAAAAATAAATTAAATGGTAAATGTAAATAAATCCATGTTTACCTTCGTAGGTAATGTATTTCTAAATGTACAAACCAATATTTGACCAAGATGGGTTGAAGCACATCCTCTTTACTCCTTTCCTTGTATCAAGAATAATTTCACCATCTGCTAAAAAGTCATGTCATGCATTGTTCACTATGGTTCATTGCTTGAACCATCTCTCACCATGCATAGGCAATGTGGACACACTTGCAATAATAATGTCATACGAAAGAATGTGGAGCCCTCTTAACACAATTAAAAAATCATGAAAGGACCTCATCAACTCTAGAGTCACCTTGACAACAAATCCCTAATGTTTTTCAAAGCGGACCAATGATTTATCCTCTTGAAAAATACACACGGATTCTAGATTAATATGGAAGATACATGTGCCTAAAAGTTAATGATGAACCTCATAGCTATTAATCCATAAAATATAGAGTGTGACTAGGTAATTGAGTTTTATTATTCAAAGGCAATGTAGGATAGAAGAACAATGAAGTGAAGGATGGAAAAATAACAACTAAATTTTGTAACACACCCAACCCCTTAAAAAGGATTTTTAAGGAATGGGGAATCATAAATTTGCTTTCATTAAACATCTCAGATCCTATGTTTGAAATCTTCATCCTCTTCTGCTCATCAAAAGCTTTCCCACCACTATCGCCATGCTCCAATCTGACCTCCGGATCAGAAGTTATACCTTTCTGAAGTTATGCAAGCCTTATTGTCCCAAGGCCACGTGGCGCCCACATGGATCCTCCTCACACATGTCGTCTCCAAGTTCCTACATCCATGGTGGGAAGTCCATCCACCATTCGATCCAACAACGGGGCTCGTTCCCCATTGAACACTTAAGTGAGGGGAGAATTCAACGTTCGACATTCAACACTTAACACCTCTTTTCCGTTCTACACACATATATTTCAGAGTCCTGAACTCCCGAAGTTATGAAAATTTTCCACGTAGCTTGGGCCTTCGGTACTTTTCAACTTACCTTTGACACTACGCTCCAATCCTCCGGAGTCCTGAAGTCCCAAACTCTCGAAGGTTCCCCACCTACACATGGTAATGTGATATATGCAGGGACAAGTACAAGTGGGTCCGGCCCTTCAGTGGACTTAATTCCAATGCTCCAACCTCTCAATATTTCTGAAGTCTCGTAAGATTACCACGTAGCTCCAACCTTCAGGCCTTTTGGTCTCTCAGTGATGCTAAACCCTGAATCCTCTGAAGTCTCGAAGTCTCAGACTCCCGGATTCTCGGTTACATCACTAACCACTTTGTCCAGGTGGTCACGTACCAGAGGCTCACACGTGGTGAGGGTCAGGGGTGACACGTGTCCTTAACGATGGATGGCTAAGAAGGATCCCAAAGGATCTGAGGATCGATGGTCCACGTTACTTAGTCACTTCGAACTTCAGGGTTTTTGATGCTACAACAACTCCATTCTCCTAAAGTGGGACTTCACTGAAGTGCCATACGTGAAAACCTCTATTGGTTGATCGGGAAGCCAAGAAGGGTCATCAACAAACTCCCCAAATCAATGAATCACAACGATTTGTAACTCCAAAATTTGGGAGTTTTGGAGATTGTGAAGTTTCAACATTCCCGGAGCTTCGAACTCCCAGAGTTCTGAATACAATAAGAGATATCTCCTTTCGGACTAGCGCAGGGTTTCTAGACCCTAGTCATATGGGTCCTCCAAATATTTTCAGGGGCTACACACACTTAATTCTTAGTCGGAAAATTTCTAAGGCCATGAGCATCATCCCTCGGTCACACAGATGAAAGGTCTGGGGAATGCGCCCCCTTGTCTACACTCTAAGAGCTTTATACCTCCTGAGCTTACTGGTACCTTAAATGGAATGAAGGGATGCTCCTTATGTTTCTCCTAGAGTTTAAGACTTAAAGAGTTCTCCACTCCTATGTAGCTAGTGTAGGCTTTGTGCACCTTTGGGATACCTTTATTGAGCCTAACGAACTCCCTTATCCAGGAGGCCCAGAATAACTGGAAGTGTACACACGCACACGTGAAACTATGCCCAAGGTCAACAGACTCACAATTCTTTTGTTTTAACTTGAGCCACTACATGGATTGAGAATTTATGTGTACAAACCAACACAGACATGCCAAATATAAAGGAACACAGTCCAACCATCAAGAGAACATGCACATCTCTAAACATTCACAGGATATCTGACTTTATTTCATAGTTACGGCTCAATTTACACAGAGTATGAGTGTACTTATCTTTTACAGGTTGTAGCCAACTCACTGACTGTGGGTGTGCACCTTTCCACCCAACCATAGGCTTAGAGGCATTCATTCTTAGTGCTCTGGCCACCCTCGTGCCAAGCCATGATATCACCAGGGAAATCTCATAGTTTCTCAGGGATTCTTTCTCTATCTTAGCTTATGCTCAGGTTTTGTTCTCTGCAAACTCTTAGATATCTCCTTCTCTGTCACGGTGTCGGAGAGGTTTATCAGATTCTCTCTCAACATTAAGCTTGTGGCCTTCTATTCATCATTCCGTTGGAGAGATCTTCATGTTCTCTTCTCTGTCTATTTCCCTGCCTTGCACGCACACATTCTTTTTTTTGGGAAGGTTCTCTTTCCTATCATGTTCCTTATATCAGAAGGAAACTCGGGTAAGCCTGGGTCTACGGGGCTCTGTGGTACTTCGGGCTAATAGTGTCTTGTCTCCTTAGCTAGACCATGCTTCCATTCATGGGGGTGGTTGATTGCTCAACCACCGGTCCTTTTTCATTAATTGATTTCTCTCCTTGGGATCCAGAGAGGGTTTGGTATTCCCACCAAGGGGAAATTTGGGGTCATACCCATAATGAAAATTCTTCATAGTTTTCCTCACTCTTCCCTCTAGTGATATCATGTCTAGTACTTCAAGGCTTCACCCCTACATTAAGTTATTGGAAATTCAAACAATAATGCATTTACATCATTCCCATGCCACAACATGGTAATCCTAATTAATTATTAATTATAAGTTGGGTGAAACAAGGGTGTTACAAATTTGGCCAAAAATAGTAACACAAGTGGTACAACTTAGTAAAAAGGACATCCTTAATGTGGAAATATCATGATGATGATAGATATGAGGAGTTAAAATAATGACATGGTGAAAATTAAAATCGATAGCAAGAGGGTTATAAATTAGTAATAATGACATCCCTAATGTGCAAGGTCATAATGATAATAGGGATGAGTTAAAGTCATGACATGGTGTAAAATATCGGCGTTGATGTCTATAATAATGTGAAGTGACAATGCCCAATCAACCTGACCCATGACACCATTGTATAGGCATATGACAACATGGTTTATGTAAGCCACCATTTTCCTTATGTAATCCATCTTCTTCCCCATCCTATTGAAAAAGGATTTCCCTATTGTTACCACATAATCTAGCACCCGACTGTAAATCCTTCATAAGGTGCCAATACTAGTGGAATATTATGGGAAAATGTCACCACTATCACCCAGGAAATGATTTCCCTCTTTTTAGTGAAGGAATAGATCCAACACAAGGGAGGCTTTCCTAGTATCCTCAATGAATCCCTAGGCAAGACATAATCAATTCTAAGGGACTCCCAATAACTACTTAATCTACTGCCAATGGAATAGGACAATCAAGGTAAGGACAAAGTGGTAAGTTTGTACAATTTCCAGAATTGAATGGGTGAGGATATAGGGAAATCTAGAAGGGTTATCAAGTCAATTTCTAGCACAAGAGGATCCCCAAACATTACAAAAGAAGAAAAAACTATTGGTTGTTGTAAAACTTGAAAGATTGTAAATTACAATAGTAATACAAGTTATAACAACACCAATAAATTTATCCCTTGAAACATAGCAATAAGCCAATAAAAATGGGGCTAAAGCAATTGAAAAAATGAAGGTTTTGTCAACCAACAAAATCTAAAATTACAAATGCATACAACAATCCTAAAACCCTAGACGTCCAACCCTAATTATGCTGAAATAATAAATGAACAAGACAATTTACGGTTTAAATATGATTACTAAGTACAATATATGCATGAATACCAAAACGTCCAAGTATTTTATGGCTGAAAGTGAATATATTTCTATTATAAAATCCCAATCTAACCTTAGAACATGAAATAAAGATTGAATTTTGAGTTTGGTGATTGACTATTGGGAGAAGACCGGTGCCTACAATATTTTTGTGGGCATATGGGGTCAATTAAGGGCTCCTTTGAAGAGTTGTAAGTGGATCTAGGGTGATATCTATGGTTGTTCACTACTAACCATAGAAGATCCTCCTAGTTTATTACTAGGTCCTCAAAGATCATTCGAGGGAAGGTTATTCACTAGTATTAAAATAGATCCTTATTGGTAGGAACTCTCTTAGAACTGTCATAACTATGAGCTCTTGTTTGTATATGAAAATCTTGTTCACACATGTGAAATTTGGCATTTATGGTATTCCCCCTTACGGGGGATTTCCCTGTGTGCCCCCTTGCATAGGTGTAAGGTTTGTTACAACCATTTACTATTGTTGTGTGGGAAAAGGATTCATTAGGAAAATGGGTTGTTGCTAGGATAAGTATTGATGAAGCTCATCCATTTGAGGAAACTTGTGAGTAAGATGATCACTAGTGAAAATATTGCAAGGAAATTTTAACTTCTTCTTCTCATTAGTGCCTCTCATGTTAGCATTAGTAGTTAGGGGTCATCCCTTGCCTAGGAGTAAAATTCTTCATTTGATTATTTTTATTTACTCAAAGTTGTTGACCATTCCTTGTTCGGTTGATTAGATTGAGTGAACATCAAAGGTTTGGGTAGGGATCAATGAATTTTTTGTTTTTGGCACAGTAGTGGGTGGATTATGAGATATGGTCGTCTATGACATCAAACCCGCTAACTAGCCAACATAAGCATGGGAAACAAAACCAGTCACACCATCGGTATGTGGTATCAGGGTAGGTTTAGGAGGATCTATTGAAAACCAAGGAGCATGAGGTATCAACTCATACAAAGTGCCAAATTGAGAATAAATTAGAACTAGCAGTCAAACACATAACATAACTTGTTCTTCGATTAGGGCTCCTAACATCACAACATCATTAGCAATATTGAGAAAAAAGGACTTAACAAACCAATCGACTAGAAATATGTCTGAAATTTTGGCTCTAATGTCGTCGTATATATTCATGGGTATGATTAGAAATGTGAGTGGCAATATTTTGACACAAGGACATCAAGAGTTTTGTTCCAGTTTCATAATGGATGGGAAGTTGAAAATGGGTAAAAAAGGTCATCACTGAGGATGCAAAATCATGAAATGAAGTGCATGTCAACTCAATGTACCACTTAGTGGTGCTCCTAGTCAGGGTGTGTTGGAAAATACACAATTTAACACTATCGTCCATCTAAAATATTGATGAAAACCATAGGTGGAACATCATGACATGGATATATGGATCTTCTCTAGATTTCTTGTCAAATTTGGAAATGCTCGATGGAAATTCAGTTGGTATAACTAACCCTAATGGGTGATGTTGAATGGGGTCATTTTTTAATCGAAATAAGTCTGGTAAGTTCAAGATAACCAAGAATGGAAACCAAGTGTTGGAAAATGTATTGTGGTGGATAAAGGATGGGCATTGTGGCCTAATAGAATTCATATATCCCCCAACCCCACTGCCCTAAAGAACAGTAACAACACTAACTTTGGGGCTAGCCCCATGAAGGAAGTTCCAACCAAAAGGAAAACCTACATTAGGGGTTGATGAGATACCTATGGGTATACCAGAAACGAGTGGAAGCATGTTATTTGTAACACCCCATTTTTAATCCCCTGATTATATGTAATTAATAATGATTAATGATTTCCATGTCATGGTAAATAAACATTGTAAATGTATCATTTGCTTAATAAAATATGCCACCCAACTGACTAACGCGTGTATCACTGAAAGTGGCCATGATACCATGAGAGAGATTATAAATGGGGCATATAAAGGGGATTCATGTGCTAAGGACCCCAAGCCACCTTGTTGAAATATTTTTTGGGAAACTTCCATTATTTTCCTTTAGCTTAAAGTTGAAGTCAAATATTAAATAAAGTATGGTTGAGTAGTTGGAAAGTACTCCTGACATAAATGCATGGGAGTCAGGAATAGTATGTCCATGGGGAAGTGTGGACAACCCCAACTACATGGAAGGAAACTTGAGAAGCTTCTAGGAGAAGCAGAGAGAATGCATGGGTACATGCATAAGAGGAACAAAGAAGAGAATACAGGAAATATATGTTGCACTTGCATGAGGCAGAGCTCATGCAACAAAGGTAAAGAGCTCATGTAAAAGAAGGTTGAGCATAATTGGGTAGCAGGAACCCATGAGAAGACAAGTAATGTCTAGACAGAAATGTGGTAAAGTCCACAAAAATATAGCATATGAAGGTGTAGAGAGTGTGAAGAATCTCTAAGTTGTGGGAGAACCCATGTGCAGAGAAAATGGATGAGAATCATAGAGAGAGTGTTTTTCATGGCTCGTATGAAAACCAAACCTGACCTGAGCTAAGAGCGTCACAAGCTTGATGCTTGTTGGACAAAAATTAACATTGGAAGGGGAGGGCATTGAGGGATGGTGTTAGTCTTGAGGGGAATCCCTTGTCTAGAAAAAATGCAATTGGGAATGCACCTGATAAACCCATGGAGGCCCTGGGCATGGTGGGTATGGAGGGTTTTCAACCAGTGGTTGTGTGATGAAAACTATCCTTCACACCTTGAATTTCAACCAGTGGTTGTGTGATGAAGACTATCCTTCACACCTTGAATTTCAACCAGTGGTTGTGTGACAAAGACTATCCTTCACACCTTGTGTGAAGGAATCCCCTAGTGGTATCATGGTCTAGAATGAGGGTTTCCAAGTTGTAGAGAGGACTAGTGCATTTGAGCCTATGGTTGGGTGGAAAATCACTCACCCACGGTTAGTTGGTTGGTGTCATGTCCCCATTTTTGGGCTTCCCTGTTATATAGTTGGAGATAAATTTTGGGGTTTATGTCATCCAGGACAGAGGGGTGAGGTTATGTTACCAATGGTCTCATATATCTTGGAGGATTTATATGAGGCCCATCCTAGTCCATTTATCATCTTTCATCATCAGGATCACTTCCTCATAGTTCGTTCTTGGTTCCATTGCATTCTGATGTTTCTCGTAATTTGGGAGCATTATTGAGCACAATTTAATTAAATGCACTAAAGGTGTTATTTGGATTGTATTATTTGAGGGGGGCACCTTAGATTAATAGATCGTTGGAACCAAGACAAAAATATATAAAGTTTAGGATGATGAGAAAGGGACTTATAGTCATCGAAAATGTCGGAAAAGCAAATTAATTTCTTTTTGGAGTTAAAAAGGGGTTAAAAAGTGATTTAATCAGTAATATGAAGAATAACCTTAGAAAGTCACTTAAATAATTCAAGAGAATGGGAGAAAAGAAAATAGGGCCAATAAAAGAGAGACCGGAGCTCATTCTCAAGCATGCATTGTTCATTTAATTATTTTCCTTTTTGCTTGGAGCTCTTGGAGCCTTTGGGGGTTTGGTGTAAACCCTATTTTAGATTGGTTTCAATGGTGAAAGATCCCACCCTAGATAATCAGGTCTCAATGGTGAGATATCCATCCTAGCCATTGGTTGGGTGATCATCCAGATCTTCCATTTGGATATATTGTTACAAATATTGTTGGTTGGTTTCAGTTAGGATTCGAGGAGCCATAGCTTCTTGGAGAGGGCACACTTTGGCACTTGTGGCATTATATTCATAAATGGTAAATATGAATTGTTTATGCAGGTCAATTTGGTTGAAAGGGGGAAACATTCATTCTTGAAGAGACAAAATCTATTTGTGAGTGTCAAGTCTTTACATGCAAGCTGATTTCTTTGAGGAAAATTGAGTTTCTATGGGAAGATTGTGTTACTCACTTGGTGGAGCCGAGTTTGGCTATAGGAAGTCCTATTTTCTTGAGTGAATACCAAGTATCCTTTGAGGAGGACGTACATTAAGTGAAAAACCAAGTTACCTATGGTTATTTGTTGTGTGGGACGAGTTCCAGTCATTGGCTGACCAATTTAGTGATAGCAGGGCCGCCATTATCTATGAGGAATCTTGGAGATAGATATTGGTCGAAGCTCCCTGTTGTTGGGAAATATCCTTCTTATATAGGTCGACTTCCATATTTTTGTAGGATGAATTTGTTAGTGGGGGACGAGTTTCCTTTATTGGATCGAAATCCCTTGTATCTAGGCCGATTTCTCTCACTAGAACTGAGATCTATCATGGCTGGAATTATTTCATCATTACTGCAGAATGCACTTTGTTGAGATCAGTGGTTGTAGATGTTCATATATATTGACATGACCAATATGGTATTTATGAAGTTGTAAACTTGTGTATAGGGTGATCTAAACTTACTTGGTCGTCACATTTTGTAACAGGTCAGATAAGATCTGATTTGGTACTTGTTTGGGGTTCCATTAGAGTTAATTTACTTGTTAGTTTGTTGTGTCATTATATAAATATATGTATTGCCATTTTTTGCCATAAAAAACATGATTACCTATTTTAAAACACCACAAGAAATAATACATCAACAAACACACAGTAACAACAGTGATAAGGAATTCATTATAGTGGATTTTGGGCACAACAATGAAGTGTTTGACGAAACCTCTCAACCAAAACAAGCAGAAAATATTAACAAAGAGAAACAAATATCTACATCATAATTAGTAAGGATATTACAGTGGTATCAGAGTTGGAGATCTCGTCATCCTGAGGGGAAACAGTGATACCAAGGCTAAGAAACAAATCAGTTTTGGATTTTATTGTATGGAGACAAATCAAGAAATCATTACATAATTTTTACAAGATCGTCAGGGCTATAAAAAGAGTCTAATAGACTATCAAAAAAGTCTAACGGGCTATCAAAAGAATTTCGCAACATTACTAGAGCATCCAGAATGGTGGAAGCCATACTTATCGATTGGTGAAGCGAAGGCCTCACTTCAGGATGGAGACATGTGCAGTAAATATGGTGAAGTTTCCTCGATCCACGGGTGTTGAGGCTTCAAAATCTTATCCTATTTATGATGATGCGGGTGTGCTAGCACCTAAATATAACACATATTCAACACCTTATCTTATTTATGACATGTATGATGATGCAGACATGATTGTGCCATAATATGACAAAGGCTGGGAGCGATGCATGGAGGATGACAACAAAGGGGATGAACTGGTGGATGAGAATAGACTAGGAATATTTTATGAGGATGATAATACACATGAGTCCCATCATTAAACAATATCATCTAGTGAGTCAGTTGGTCCCTTGTGTGATAGCCCATGCCATGTTGATGAAATAACATTGTGTGATTTGGAGGACCAATTGTTGGTCACAGAGGAGCAAATTGTACAAGTGTTTTCGAGGGAAGATGGTGCTCATAAGTTTATTAAAGGCCTAATGTGGAAAACCTAGTTGGAGGAGAGAAAAAAAGGAGATGTAGGTGGAGTCACTAATACTCAATTGCACATCATCAAAGAAGCACTAGAGTAGATGAAATTAGATTGCTTGCAGTTCTTCGTGGATAGGGACCTTTCTCTCCAGTTCGTTGAGGACAAGGAAAGAGAGGTTGAGGATATTTGTTACGAGTTTATTTTGGCATGCTCTTCATCACTTACAACGGAGACTCCATCATCTTTAGCAAGCGTGATACATGAGGGCATGCGTGGCACCCATGATTTGAGTGAGGAGCCTTTTATGATGATCCCATGCAACGAGCATTCAGAGTTACAGGTGCTTGAGGGTTTTGACTTGTTGGATCATGTTTTCATTGATGCCAAAGGATTAATGTCAAAGGAACAATGTCTTGTCATATTATATTGATGTAATGATTGATGGATCATGTATTGACCTTGATGTCAAGAGGATTCATAGTTGTATGCATAGATGAATATGGATCAATGAGTTGTAGTTGGATTTATGTAAAGATGACTCATTATTGTCTTGTCATGGTTGTATAGATGGATGAACTCCAAAGTGATCCCTTTATTGTGAAATCCCTCATTGGAAGACGCTTTGCAGTGAACTCCAAAGTGGTCCCCTTATGGTGAAAGCCCTCACGGGAAGACGCTTTGCGATTGAGTTATCCTAGTAGTATGGTTAGAGAACCCATGCTTAATTGTGAAATAATGAGATGAATATCAGTGAATTTGTCAGTGAAACTATCATAGATGGATAGTGCTTGTCAAGCCATTTCCGGTGGCATGTGGAACATCACATAACTCCTCATGGTTTGAGAGTTATGGCCTTA
>CBVK0103905539.1:0-11477 GCA_900067695.1 Picea abies | reverse complement strand
AAGCCTGACAGGGCTTGAAAAATGCTCAAAAATGAAAGTGCTCAGAATGAGACGAAACTTGTGCCATTGCGTACATCTCATCTTCCTAATTCCGGTGGTTTATTTACTTTGTCAAATGGAGTTTGTATGGAGAAGATATCGCATTCTGTTCAAAAATTCAAACAAGCAAAAAAAATTGTTGACTGTGCAGTCCGTACAGTCCGTACGTACACTGACGTGGCATGTCCGTACGCTGACGTGGCAAGTCTGTACAGGCAACATGTGGCAGGTCCATACAGGCAATACGTGGTATCCTCAGGTAGTGATACGTGGCAGACAGATTTGGACTTTTGGGCATACAGTTGGGCCAATCCCAAGGTGACACGTGTCACCAATGGAAGGGTGACATGTGGCATGGATGACATCAGCATCTAACGTGGCGATCGTATGATGACATGGCATGGATGACATGGCAGGTGACAGAGTCGTACGACAGAGCTGACGTGGCGGGTGACAAAGTAGTACGGAAGTTGACGTGGCTAGCACATGGACCAATCGATGTTTGACACGTGGCGTATTGTGATTGGTTGTTGAGGTGCCACGTGGCCCAGTCATGGGTTGCCACATGGCACCCCTTTATTGGCTATTGGTTTTGGTTTGATTAAAAGTTTGTCGACCGGATTCGAACATTGGCTATTGGTTTTGGTTTGATTAAAAGTTTGTCGACCGGATTCGAACTGGTGACCTCCTTCGTTGGTAGCGTCTTTACAAAGTCCACATGACCACTACGCCATGCATTGGTGCTTGTAATATATGCGGGTTGTTAATTATTTAAGTTTGCACTATGTAATAAACGATGGGGGGGTCGGGCCAGGGCTTAGCCCCGACCTGAGGTTTTATTGTATTACCCATATAACCATAACCCTTGTTTAATATGGTGCATGGTTTAAAAGTTATGGCAATAGCCCGTGGGCCTATGCCACATACCACAGGACCGAGAGCTAGCAAGACAAGGGCCAGTGCTAAGCCCTTTGGGCTAGCGCTTGGCCTTATTAAGCCATGTGACCTTACCAAGAGGAGCGCATGCCAAGGATTGGGGGCTAAAGCCTGTATTATAACTATATTATAGTTTAAAAAGTGGGTTTTACAACTGATTTGGGTTTTTAATTGTAATTAACCTATTTTTAATGGTTTTTATCCATTTTTGGGAGTTATTGGGTAGTTTTGGAGCCTAACTTCTTGGAGGAAGTTGGAGATGAGTAACTACCTTCCCATCTATATAACCTAGGCCTATTTGAGGCCATGGGGACAACATTGAGGGAATTTAGAGCAGAATTATGCTGAAGAGAAGCCAAGCCAAAGCCATTTTGAGGAAGAGAAGCTTTTGAGGAGGAGACGTTGTTGGATCATTTCTGGGAGATCCAGACGTCCGTTGCGTGTCGTTTTCTTTGCATGGTTCTAGAGATCTGGAAGAACATGAATAGATCAGTCTTGTAGCCATTTGGCATTGCAGCAATGTACTTTTGAGCTTTTGAGAAGGAATAAAGAAGCCTCCCCCACAGAGAAAAAGGCCCGGAGACGTAGGCAAAGTTGTGCCAAACTCCGTTATCAATCTACATGTTATGGTTTGTTGTCTATTATTCATTTTAGATCTGCATATGTGTATATGGTTGTTATAATCCCTCTTCTTTCCTCATTCTTTCACTAAGTTTCTCAAATGGTTAATTAACGCGTGCAAAATTAAAACTCAACCATAAATCATTAAAAGATCCAGTGGATCAAGTGGTATCAGAGCTAGTTGACATTTGGATTTGAGTTGCATGTATTCCTCTTCTTTTCCTCATTCTTCACTAAGTTTTCTCAAATGGTTAATTAACGCATGCAAAATTAAAACTCAACCATAAGTCATTAAAAGATTCGACGGATCAGGTGGCAGGCTCTAGGCATGACACATGGTTGTACAAATGTGACATGGCACTAGTGGCAACATGACATGTGGAAGGTATGACAAAGATGTGGTAGGATGATAGGTTGACTCATGGTGTACGGGCTGACTGTGTAGCTGATTGGGAAGATGAATGGACAAGGTGACTGTAGAATGATTGGATTATATGGGCCAATCAAGAGGTGATACATGGCCCAATCACAAGGTGCCACGTGGCATCCTAGATTTGGCCAATGTTGGCTAGGTCAAAAGTTTGTTTGGAACTTGTTGATGGGTCTTAAATCCCTTTAGTTCAATAGTAGGAACCAAACCCACCACCGAGGCCTAATTAGACTTTGCAACATTTAATAGTGGAATGGTTCTCCAGATCTTGCGATCAGACCAATTAATTGATGGGATTTATGTTTTCTTGTGAAGGTGTCTCCTTCAGCTTGGACTTTGTCTTTTTTGTATTTTCTCTTAGGTGGGACCGATATAAGATGTAATCTAGTATAAACCAACTTGGAAACAAAACAAGATTAAGTTTAACTACTAGAGAAGAGGTTGAGCTTGGGATAACCTGCTACTCAAGCATGCAGACGACAATTTTATACCACATGCCTAGTACTAATACATTAACCATGTGAGCATCCAATTACTGTATGAGATACTAATTATTAGAAAGAAAACACATATGTGATAAGATAATGGCAAGAAAAATAATTCACCTACACTAATGATCCATCACATGATAACACAACGATTCATGTTCATCATTAAAGTAAAGAACAACAAAACATTGTACCAGATAACTTGACAATAGATTAAATAACTCTTACTCATTACATCATCATTCATGAAACGAGATAGCAAATAGTTCTTCTCCACGTCCAATCACACATGCATTTGATGAAAATAACTGTCTCTGGTCCAGAAGGACTTCTCTATTAATGGTAGCTCGAAAATCATTCTTGACAACCAAAAAGAAAGAGTTTCTTGCAACAACCATCGACCTTGAATAATTGGTCAATGTTCTTATTTATAACATAAAATTAAATTGAAAATAACGGCTAAGTGTAGATAAGTAAAGAAAAACTCGCCACGTTGCATTCTCTCCTAACATGTTTTCTAATAGTCAACTCAAGATATCACTCGAAAGGGTGAATTTTATCATACTCTGACCAACTGATGAACAACTCCTCACAGGTTTGGGCATATGGAAATTTGTGTTTTTCCATCAGGAGTGTGTAAACTTCTTTGATCTCCACTGCATGTGTCTGATACTTGATCAGACTAGCACTTAACTACTGAAGCACAGCCCGAGCGTTGATCGGATGTTCCAGAAATTGTTGTACCTGTCCTGACGTTGTGTCAGTCACCTTTTCTAGTCTTTCAGCCCATGAAGAACATTGCTTGGCATGCAATTTGAATATGTTGCACAAGTCGACGAAGTCATCGAGTGTGCCAAACTCAGGCAATTTGATATCCTTCACCACCTTTTTGATCTTTGAACCCAGTTTCTCTCAGATTCCTCAACGAGGTTACAGAGCCAATTTTGCTTGGTAGTCGGAGGGATATTTCCTGCAATCAGAATTAAAATCTTTTAGAAATGGCTTACAGAACAATACTTGGAAAAATATATGTAAACATGTAAGCATGAAGAATCCAAATTGTTGCATACCTGTAAAGCTCGCTAAGCTTGATTGTTTGATACTTACATGATCTCTGCAACCCTTCAAATTACCCGCACCACCTCCGTTAGCACCACCATTTTCTTTAGTTAGGGTGGGTTACATCTGTGCACCATAGCATGAAAGATCAAGTACATAAAACATGAGAGTCAAAGTCATGTCAGTGGCCAGTTGGCCCTTTGGGTCGAGAAAGGATGTCAGAGCCAAAATTGTGCTAAAAGTATGAGTAAGTTCCAAAAGAGGTGGATATTGTCATAAGGGAAGTCGTTAAACGCTTCAGGTTGAGTCAAGTTTCTCGAATAAGAGTCACATCAACAAGTACATCAACCATCATCAACTCATTATGGAGGCTGGGGAATTTAAAAGAAATCAATGCGATCATACCACACATTCTCTGCAAATCCTATTGACTGCATCTCACATGCTCCGGATCATACCTGTCATATGGACATGACACAAAAATTATTTAAAACATCCCGTCACAAGGCATTCAGTGTTCCCTGGTACGTTTCGACTCACTACCCTCTCCATTATAAATTCTAGATGTTATGTATGTGTTCTACTTACCAGTCGAGTTTATGCACTGACTCGTCTCGTGAGCCCAGCTCGATCAGATTATTTGATTTGGGTCTTTTTCAAGTCACCCACACATAAGGTATATATGTTGTCACACCATGGGAACTCCTCAAAACTCAAGATGGGGCCTGCAAGGAAACCGAAGTGCCAGGATTGAGCCAAAAAATGCTTGGAACTCGTTCTTGTTTGCAATGGGTGTTCCCAAGGCTTCAAAGGGAGATTTATACCTTTGTGCAGAAATGATAGTATCACCTCGTGTAGAGGTCGAAGTGGAAGAAGTTACGTCAGAAGGGCATAGGTTGGAAGCCACACTTCCTCAACAATAGATACCGTGGAGGAGAGGAAGGCCCAAAAAAAATAAGGAAGTCAGGGGGGAAGCCAAATCCTGATTGAGTCGTGTGCATGATTAGTCGCCAAGGATCTCCTAATGCATGCTATCCGGCTAGAGCTTGTTGGAACCACAATTCAAGGAAATGAAAGATGAAAAATAAAGACAGAAGCCTCGGGTTCTAACGTCTGAGGACCTAATCCACGTCTGGAGCAAGCACAACTCACCATAGTTGAAATTTACTAGGAGAATAGAGAATTAGGTCGGCAATTGTGGAAAAGAAACTTGAGATGTCAGCGCCACAGGGTCATGAAGGGAACACATCCTGGCTCAAGCGACAGATTTGGGAAGCACAAGATACGATCGTATAGTTTTGCAAAGCGTAAAGGGTTTCAAAAGAACAAACGATGACAACACCTTTGGGAGCATGAGGCAGCCGAGGAGAAATTTCATGCATAGAAGAAGCATGATGGGCAGAATCTGTTTTGTATTCTAAGATGTGACACAAAATTTTGATAGTATTCCCTTTTTTCTTATGAAAATTTTCATGTTCTCAATGTAACCGGGTTGGTTGGACAAAAGGTGTAGAAAGTGTCTATTGTATGTAACATGAGCCCGATGGGAGTCTAATATATAAAGTCTCGGAATTTTGACAAAAGGATTCTGGTCATAGTAGTTGAATGCATTGTTTTTCTCTTTGCGTGTGAATCTGATGTTTTCTTTGTCCAAATTTCTTGTAAGTTAACCTTGATTTTGTGCTTAGTGTTTCTCCGAGTTGTTTTATATTTTTTATTGATATCCTTCTACAAAACCCTCGAAGTTGATCCACTTCATTGTATGACACTAACGTGGCACCACTGACTCGAGATATATGGTAATGAAAATCGAGAACTCAACTTGCGGGTGATGGTCGGACTTGGGACTTTGTTCAAGTCGAGTGCTTTACGATTAACTTGGGACTGTCGATGCTGAAAAGTGTCAGGGACCATCCCTCATAAATAAATCTAACACGCAGTTTCCTTACGGATTATCATCCTCAAAATCTCCCTGATACCGACAACATTTCAGAAGTCGGTGATCTAGGATATCATTTCATTTTCGTTCAATGCTTACTCTTTTCACCTTTTACCGATGCCGAATTTATTAAGCACGTTGGTGAGAAGTCTTGACTTTCGATTCTTTAATTTAGTGTTAGTATTTTAAGTTATGTGTTTTTGCATTCTCAAGCAAACTTTGAGAGACTTAAATGAGAAACAAAAGTGATAAGCAAAGGAATCATTTTTCATACTGAAGTAGAATCAGACAGTGAAAAAGATCAAGTGGTACCCAAAAAGTAAAAGTTAACATAGGATTTTTAGGGTGTGTTGAGTGCTCAACAAATAACAACTTACTGGGCAAAATTAGAATCTCTATTCCTCCTTCATGTTTGGTTGATACGAAATCTAGTGGAGAACCTTACTGGCTATAAATCAGAGCTTCGTTTACCCTTTCATTTGAAATTCTCTAGTTGATGCTCCTAGGTCTGCCTGTGGGGTTTTTAACCTTTATTCCTCCTTCATTTCCTGTAAACCTGACTCATTCCATTTTTGACAAAAATCTAGTAAAGTATTTAGTGGAATGAAGCCTTTATTTACCTTTAATCACTTGCTACGATGTTTCTCCACTGCCAGTGAGAGTCCATAGCCCTGACAGAGTCACCCCGACATCACATACCTTGCTTCACTACCAACGAGCATCCATAGCCCTGACAAAGATATCCACATACCCTCTCTCACTGCTCACTCATTTGGTATAGTTAACATTGATTTCGACAGAATTCCTTGAGTGAGTGGGAGAGGATGATGTCTGTTTAATTTGCAAAGTGTGATGGTTTAAGGTGAATCCTTTGCTAGATTTATCTTCGGGGTTCATGCAGTCCTTTTCATCTTCCCAACTTTCCCGTAAGGTTTCACCAGACCACCGGGTAGACCTTTCTGCATTTCTCCAGAGTTGTTCATCTACGTGGGTTAGATAGAGGACTCTTCCAAGCAACCATAATTTCCTCGATGCTTCCTTGCGTTGTATGTGAGAAATTATTTAGGAATAGAGTTCGCTATGTCTCATTATTTGAGGTCAAACATTGTCTTGCTAAACACAACATTCAAAAGTGTGGAAATCAAACAACAAAAGAAAATAAAAAATAAAATTAATTCGCAGTCAACCTAGATGAAACAACTCATGAAATACGCATACAAATCATAAAGCTTGAAAATTATTATTATTATTATTATTTAATGGAAATATTGTTTTAGGGCTTGGTCGTTTACTGGGAGGGCATCATGTTCCCCCCTTAGATTTTGTAATCGATAAATACCTGCCCCAATATTCTCATCCACGTGCAAAGGCCTGAGCCATAGATTCTGAAACTTGAGTGTTTTCCTTTAGGATCATTTGCTCTGTCCCATTTTAGGATCAAGTCCCCTACTTCAAAATTCTTCTTTTTAGCCTTATGCTTGTCAAACCATATTTTAACGATCTGTTGGTGGGCCATGAACTCTTATTTATCCTTTTCCCTTTCCTCCTCTAGCATGAGTAGAGTGTCAATTCTTTGTTGTATGACCGATGAAGGTTGTCCTTCATAATATTGGGCTAGTTGAAGAGATGGGAGATAAAGCCCATTCAAGAGAATGGCTTCTTTCCCATACATCAGAAAGTATGGGGACCTATGGCTTCCTTGGGTGTGACTCTATTGGCCCATAGAGCATTATGGAGTAAATTATGCCAATTCTATTGGTTTTCTGCAACCGTCTTCTTTAATATTCTCACTAGGTTCTTATTGGTTGATTCTACCACCTCGTTTCCCCGTGGATAATAATTCATAGAGTACCTAATTATGATTCCTTTTTCTAGAGAGAACTCTGTTAATAGTGAAGAAAAATAAGCTACATTATCAAAAAATAGGATAGAAGGGACCCCAAACCTTATGATCAATTGTTGTTCTATCAATTGGATTACCACCTTCTTGTTTACGTCGGTCAGAGGGATGGCCTCTTCCCATTTCATGAAATAATCGGTGGCGGTAAGTATATACTTATGTTGTTTTCGATGACCTCAGTTCTCTTGAATGATTTCCTTTCATGCTTAATCCTTTCCAATGTCAAATTTCTTCAGTGCGTCAGGGAGAAGTCTTGACTGTCGATTCTTTAATTAAGTGTTAGTCTTTTAAGTTATTTGTTTACACATGCTCAAGCAAACTTTGAGAGACTTAAATGAGAAACAAAAGTGATAAGAAAGGCAACATTTTTCATATTAAAGTAGAATCAAACAGTGAAAAATATCAAGTGGTAACCAAAAAGTAAAATTTAACATAGGCTTTTTACGGTGTGTTGAGTGCTCAACAAATGATGACTTACTGGGTGAAAGCAGAATCTTTGTTCCTCCTTCATGTTCAATTGATACGAAATATGGTGGAGAACCTTACTGGATTTAAATAAGATCTTCATTTACCCTTGCATTTGAAATTCTCCGGTTGATGCTTCCGGGTTTGCTTGTGGGGTTTTTAACCTTTATTCCTCCTTCGTTTCCTGTAACCCTCACTCATGCCCTTTTTGACAAAAATCTAGTAAAGTATTCACTGGCATGAAGCCTTTAGTTACCTTGAATCACTTGATACGGTGTTTCTCCGCTGCCTTTGAGCATCCATAGCCTCGATAGAGTCACCCTGACATCACAGACCTTGCTCCACTGCCAATGAGAATCCATAGCCCTGACAGAGATATCTACATACCCTCTCTCATTGTTCACTCATTTGGTATAGTTAACTTTGATTTTGCAAGAATTCCCTGAGCGAGCGGGAGAGGATGACGTATGTTTAATTTGCAAAGTGATATGGTTTAATGTGAATCCTTTGCTAGATTTATCTTCAGGGTTCATTCAGTCCTTTTCATCCTTCCAACTTTCCCATAAGGTTTCACCAGACCACCAGGTAAACTTTTCTGCATTTCTCCAAAATTGTTCATCTGCGTGGGTTAGATATAGGACTCTTCATAGAAATCGTAGGTTCCTCGACGCTTCCTTGTGTTGTATGTGAGAAATTAGTTAGGAACATAGTTTTCTATGTCGCATGACTTGAGGTTAGCCATTGTCTTGCTAAACACAACCTTCAAAAGTGCAGAAATCAAACAACAAAAGAAATTAAAAAATAAAAGTAATTCACAGTCAACCTAGTTGAAGCAACTCATGAAATACGCATACAAAACATATAACTCATATATATATATATATATATATATATATATATATATATATATATATATATATATATATATATATATATATATATATATATATTGATGGAAATATTGTTTTAGGGCTTGGTCATTTACTGGGAGGGCGTTAGGTTCCCCCCTCAGATTATGTAACCAATAAGTACCTGCCCCAATATTCTTAGCCACCTGGAAAGGCCCAAGCCATATATTCTAAAACTTAGAGTGTTTTGCTTTAAGATCATTTTCTCTATCCCATTTTAGGACCAAGTCCCCTACCTCAAAATCCTTCTCTTTAGCCTTATGCTTGTCAAAGCATCTTTTAATGATCTGCTGGTGGGCTATGAACTTTGATTTATCCTTTTCCCTTTCTTCCTCTAGCATGAGAAGAGCGTCAATTCTTTTTCGTATGACTGATGAAGGTTGTCCTTCAGAATCTTGGGGTAGTTGAAGAGGTGGGAGGTAAATCTCATTTGGAAGGATGGCTTCCTGCTTGTACACCATAAAGTATGAGGAATTTCCTATGGCTTCCTTGGGTATGAATCTATTGGCCCATAGAGCATTATGGAGTAAATTATGTCAATTCCTTTGGTTGTATGCAACCGTCTTCTTTAATATTCTCACTAGCTTCTTATGGGTTAATTCCGCCACCCCGTTTCCCTGTGGATAATAATTCACAGAGTACCTAATTATGATTCCTTTGTCCAAAGCAAACTCTGTCAATAGTGTGGAAGAAAAATAAGATACATTATCAAAAAAATAAGACATAAGGGACCCCAAACCTTGTGATCAGTTGTTGTTCTATGAATTGGATTACCACCTTCTCATTTACATGGGTCAAAGGGATGGCCTCTGCCCGTTTCTTGAAATAATCGGTGGTGATACATATATACTTATGCTATTTTGAAGAACTAGGTGTCATTCCCCAGATATACAACACGTTTCTCTTCATGTCTATGATCTCATTTGATAATTTCTTAACCATGCATTGTAGATCTTCTATGTCTCCATTACCCTTGTCAGGAGTCTATTCTACTTGTTTCCCTGGTGGTCTAGTCAGAAGGAGTCCTCTCTTGAGAGGAGGTTGAAATTCTTTCTTAACTAAATATACCTGGCCTTTTTTACACCCTTTCATATGGAATTCTATCATTTTAGCTTCTTCAAAATTCTCAGCTAAGGTTTGTTTGGCAGCCCTCTTCAAAAACATGGAAATAGAATATGGGAGTGCATTACCATATACTTCGATTTGCAACTCCTGAGTTGGTTTGGCTTCTGGCTGGAATTTGTTTAAGATGGTTGTGAATCTTTGATTGAAATATTTAACCTTCTCTTTTGAACTCATGGTGGCTACGAACAGTTTATCCATTAGAGCTCCTGTAGTGGTTTCTTCTGCAAATTTATCTAAAAAATCTTTTTGAAACTTTTTCCAACTAGTTATGGATCCTACAGGTAGGTTAAAATACCATGTGGAGGATAAGTTCTAAAAAATGTAGGGGAACATCCTAAAAACTACGTCTTCATGCTAGACGTTCATAAGTATGATTGCTAGTATAAATTTCTTGATATGATCTTTAGGAAATCTTGAGGTTTCTGGGTTGAACTTAGGAAGTAACTTCTCTGGATGTCAGGGAATGTTATGGACTGGTCCTAGGAGGGCCAAAGCATCTCTGGCCAACCAGGAATGATTATTCAATGGTGGGTTCCCCTTTTCTTCATTATGGTCATTGTTTCCTTCCATATATTCATATTATGAGTTAAACTCCTCCTCATTCGAAAATTCGTCTGGTTCAGAGACGTCGTCGGCTCGCGTTTCGGGTATCAGAACAAGAGGATCTTGGATTTTGGTGATTGTGAAATATATTAAGTCTTCTATTGTGTGCACGAAAACCTCGTCGGGAGTATTAATCACCGGTCTAATTTGTTGTTTTCTTCATGGAAGTATCGGAGCTAAGGACAACACACTGATATGTCGGGCGTATGCTCTTGTGATCCTTTTGATTTGATTTAATTCCTTATGAGGAAGAGCGTAAGGTATGTCAGGGTGCAAAGGGTCTTCCTTAGGTTGGGATGAGTTACTCATTTCAAGAGTACTCAGCGTGTGTGGGTTGTCTTAGGAATGACTAGCCATGCATGTGGGCTATTTTGAATCTATCAGTTGTCTGAAAAATTATACGAAATATGTATTCAACCATTCATTGTTTAGGCCCTCCTTCGAGTGCCAATTCTGTTGATGGGTCTTAAATCCCTTTAGTTCAACAATAGGAACCAAAACCTCCACCGAGGCCCAATTAGACTCTGTAGCATTTAATAGTGTAATGGTTCTCTAGATCTTTTGATCCACCCAATTAATCAATGGGCTTTATGTTTTCTTGTGAAGGTGTCTCCTTTAGTTTGGAATTTCTCTTTTTTGTATTTTCTATTAGGTGGGACCGATATAAGATGTAAGCCGGTTTAAACCAACTTGGAAACAAAATAGGATTAAGTTTAACTACTGGAGAAGAGGCTGAGCTTGGGATAACACACTACTCAAGCATGTAAATGACAATTTTATACCACATGCCTAGTACTAATACGTTAACCATGTGAGCATCCCATTACTGTCTGAGATACTAATTATCAGAAAGAAAACAAATATGCGATAAGATAATGGAAAGTAAAATAATTTAGCTACACTAATCATCCATAACATGATAACACAATGATTCATCTTCATCATTAAAGTAAAGAACAACAAA
>CBVK0103905528.1:0-27492 GCA_900067695.1 Picea abies | reverse complement strand
CCCCCAAGGGGGAAATCATAATGGTCAACCTCGACAAGGGAGAAATAACAACCTTCGAACCAATTACCCTTGTGCACTATGCGGAGAATATGTCCATTGCACTCACCATTTCCCCCAAATTGTTGATTTCAAATAGATGAAGGATGTCATGAATCCCCAACGGGCTCCCAACCCTCAAATTACACCTTAAGTACCACTTGATTATATAGCGCCACCACCGTCGACGGTGTTACAGAACCATATCCCACATCAAGGAATCATTAATACTCAACCAAAAGGGGTTCAACGCCCACCACTACAAGGGCAGTTCCCTCCACCTAAGAAAGCCCACCCGAGGAACACCACTGACCGCAGTATCCTCCTCACTTTGGAAGAGGAAATCCTCTTACAGATTCATAGTCATCAATACGGTACGTCCCCTGATACATTACCCACTCATGTGGATACTCCCCAACCACCAACTGGAAAACCATTGATGATACCTCATCCTAACACTGGCGCCATCGCCCACATGCCTCGCGCACCTTTGTGCATAAATGTACACAACCCCCATGCTCAGGCCACCCACAGCTATAGTCTTATTGATAACCTCACTCAATCATCCACTGCCATGTCAATTATGGAAGTACTTCAAACATGCCCTTCCCAACGAAAGGTGTTAATTTCACAGTTGGGGGCAGTCGATCTAGCCGAAACCCGTTTAATCACATTTGACTTAGAAAAGGAAGACCTGCGACTTCCATCATTAGTCACATTCTAGATTTCGATCAAAATATGGAACATCACATTCAATCGCCTCATCATCGATGAAGGAGCATCCACATGCATCATTTCCAAATCAGTTTGGAAGTAACTTTGTTCACCCGAGTTGATCCCCTCTACCATCACGCTTCGAGCTTATGACGGTCTCCCATCCCAACCAGAAGATCTCTATCAAAACATCCCGATAGAGTTAGGGGGGAAAACAATTCTCATTGACATCAAAGCCATTGACACCCATTTAGATTATAATATCTTCTTTGGACGAAGCTACATGTACACCATGCAGGTGGTAGCTTCATTGGTCTTTTGTACCATGATCTTCCCCCACAATGGGAAAATTGACACCATCGATCAGTTAACCCACCATGAACCCAACCAATAAGAACATATTGATAACATCATGCCACTGATCCTCTCTAGCACCGATTTAGTCCCCATGATAGATGTTGAATCAGGCTTATTTTAGGATCCATATTTGATGGGTACATACCAAGGTCCGCCCCCCCTATTACGGCCGCAGTATGCACTGTCATGGATGATGGGATCAAGATACCTACCCTCCCAACCTCTGAGATCTCATCCAAATCCACTACCCCCCACCTTAACACTCCCTAACAAACTCCCAATACAAACTCCTCATGAAGGAACATCAGAGAAATCACCACCCATGGGTCAAATCTCCATTTGGCAGACAGTTCCCTAGGCCATCACCCAAATTCCCTTCTTTTACCCTCCCCCTAGCGTAATAGCATACCAAGTTGCGGTTACCCTCACTTTACCTAACATGGTCATTTCTATCCCTGCATGGTACCTAGAACCACCTACTATGGTACCAAGTTTATCCCTTCCACCACAACTTGTGGCCTCATTGTCGCAATCAGGGGCTCACCCAATTACTTACCCAACTAGTTCCATAGTTGGCATTAACATCACCAACACAAGACAAACCACCTTTGGAATAGGCTGCACCACCACCAACCAATGAGGCACATGTAAAAATAAGGAACCCTCCCTACCTTCCCCACCTTGCATACCACCTCCATGTGCCTTGTGCAACACCATTGGACACCCTACCAATTTCTGCCCCACTTTACCTGAGTTGTGGAATCTCATTCCAACACCCATAAATACACCACTACAACCCACTCTAGTAACACTACCATCCTCACAAGAACCTTCTTCCTCCAAACCTCCCAGTTTGAGAACCATGTTTGCTTGTGCCATTTTTTCTCAATATGGTCATTATACACACCACTGCCCAACCCTCCCTCAATTTCAGGAAACTTTAGAAGCAATATGCCAAACCACACTACCTAAGTCATCCCAAACCATCTCATTTGTACAACCCGTTACTGATTCCCATAGGTCCATCTACCTTAGGAACCAATAACGACATCCAACCTTTATTGACTATACCCACAAATATTGAAAAACCCACCTACAACAGTTACAGACTCCTTGTACTCCATCACCTTTCAGCCCAATGAAGACATTTTAGAAGTCTTCTGTGCACCTGAGTACCCCTGGGATGATTTTCATCATCGATCCCTTTTTCTAGCACATAGCGTCCTCCACTCGTCTACAGATGCCCCTGTATGCACCGTCAATGAAAATAATTTCATCTCTTCTGGACATATAGACTAGCTCAAAAATCTAATTCCCACCCAGACACGTTTGAGGAAGGTAACATGGCCAATATATCACCTACCATCAAAATCGGCATTTCCGTCAAACCTAATGTCATAAAAGAAATCACACTAGGGGCAACATGCTCCCCAGAGGAAATCATAGCATACAAAGCCTTATTTTAGGAATATTGAGATGTGTTTTCCTGGTCCTACACTGAAATGTCAGGGTTAGACCCAACCATTATTGAACATCAAATTGATACTTGGCCTGATGTTTCCCCTGTCTGCCAAAAGCAAAGCCCCCTTCACCCATCCAAAGCTATCGTGATCAAAGCTAAGATCGACAAACTCCGTACAGCTGGCTTCAAATACTCCATTGCATACACATCCTAGTAATCTAACCCTGTTTTGGTCAATAAAAAAAATGCACCATTCGCATTTGCACCGACTTTCATGACCTCAACCAAGCTTGTTTCAAAGACAACTTCCCTACTCCCTTTATCGATCAAGTTATTGATGCATGTGCTAGTCACGAAGTCCTCTCCCTCATGGGCGAATTTTCTGGCTATAATCAGATCCACATCCAACAGAAAGATCAATACAAAACCACATTTACAACTCCATGGGGCACCTTTGTCTATTGCATTATGCTCTTCAGCCTAAAAAAGGTCGAGGCCACTTTCCAATGTTCAATGACATATGCCTTCCATGATCTCGCTCACATCATCCTTGCCTACTTGGATGACCTTAATGCTCAATCCAAGAAGTGTTTCCAACACATAGACGACCTATGGATCATCTTTGAATGTTGTCGAAGGTATAACATACGACTCAACCCGTTGAAATGTGTCTTTTACGTCACTGCAGACCACTCGTTGGGCTTCATAGTTCCCAGCAGGGTATCAATGTTGACCCACTTAAAGTTCAGGAAATCAATGAGATCTCCCCTCCCAGGAACCTACACTTGTTGAAAAATCTCAAAGGCAAAGAAAACTTCTTGAGACTTTTGTACCTGACTACGCCATTCACGCCCATGGGTTCCTATGCTTGCTCCATCGTGACATCCCAATTCATTGGGACCATCATGCCCAGGCCGCTTTTGATTCACTAAAAGAGACAATCAACAAAGCCCCTTTGATCATTCCCCCAGACCTATGATAGGGATTACATACTCTATCTATCTACCTCCGACGTCTCAGTTTATGGAGTCTTAGTGCAAGTCATCAACAACTAATGTGAACACGTCATATACTACATCATCAAGAACCTCTCTGGGCCACCCCTCAAGTACAATCACGACGAGAAGTTAGCCCTTGTAGTCATTCTCACAGTTCAAAATATGCGACATTATATCTTACTTTGTACCACCAAAGTCATCGTCAATTCCAACCCCATGCATTACCTATTAAGTCATTTCCAGATCAATGGAAAATTTGCTCGTTGGATCATCATCCTTCAAGAATACAACCTAAAGTTTATCACGCCCAAGAGCAATAAATCTCTCATTCTTGCTGAACTCCTTGTAGACTTACCCTCTGACTCTGTCGACCGCCCATTCAATGAAAAATTCTTGGATGAGCATTTATTCCTCATCTCCTCCACAAACCCATGGTACTGGTGATATTTTTGTCTACCTTCACACTCAAAAGTTCATGCCCCACTTATCTTGTGATGATTGTCATCGCATTCGAAACCAAGCCTCACTATACCTCCTCATAGACGATGTCCTCTACTGTAGAGGTGTCGACATGCTTCTTTGATGCTGCCTCACCCTAGATAAGGCCGAGACAATTATGAATGATTGTCACAGTGGAGCATGCGACGATCATTTATCTGGCATGTCCACTACCCAAAATATCATTTGAGCAAGTTACTTTTGGCCCATAATATTTCATGACTGCATCCATGCAGTTAAATAGTGCGACAAATGTCACTTGTATGCATAAAAGGCTTGGGCACCACCTGCCCTTTTACACCTCGTAATCATGGCCGACCCCTTCTATAAATGGGGCATTGATTTCATGACATGCAATCCTCCGTCCAGTAAAAGACAAAGGGACATAGTAGTCATCGTTGACTACTTTACCAAATGGGTTGAAGCGATGCCCACATTCAACAATACGACCAACACCGTGACACATTTTTTCTTCAACCATGTCATCTCTCACTTCAGATTCCCCCTATAGTTAGTCTCTGACCATGGCAAGCACTTCGAGAATGAAGTCTTTGCAGAACTATCAACCAAATTAGGATTCACCCATGAGTTCTCCTCATGCTATTATCCACAGTCTAATTGACAAGTTGAGGTTGTCAATAAAGTGCTCAAAACCATGCTCCAACGCACTGTCGACAAACACAAAACCAATTGGCACCATATGATTTTTCCAGTGTTATGGGCATATCGAATAGTTGTCAATATAGCCACCGGTTTTACACCCTTCCACTTGGTCCATGACATCGAATCTATCCTCCCCATCGAGTTTGAAATCCCAACATTACGCACGAAAATCGAGCTCTTGCCCAATACACCGCCCTTGGAGCAACGACTGTTAGCTCTTGAATATCTTGATGAAGATCAACGAGAATCCTTATAGAACAATGAAGTAGCCAAAAAGTGGACTAAATCCACCTTTGACCACCAAGTTAACCTTTGGTCATTTACCGAAGGACACCTCATCCTTGCCTACGATATCGCCCATGATACTCTCGACCATGGAAAATTCGAAACCATATGGTGGGGATCCTATGTCATCCGACATTGCCTTAGTAAGGGAGCCTACATGTTAAGTCACCCTAGAGGCGCTACTCTTAAGGACCCAGTCAATGGAACATACTTGAAGAAGTTATGTTCCTGAATGTAACCACTTTACCTTAGGTTTTATTTCTTTCCTAGTCTTTTTTAATATTTTTTATAGCAAGCTCTCTCATTATACGACCCTAATTAAGTACCCTTGTGTTAACAGATGAATTGTTTGTCTGCTTACCACATCGGGTACGTGGATGGAGCCAACCACTAGACCAAGAATCTCACCTCGACCACCTGGGCCCTTTACACTCCAGATCATGCGGTGCTCCACTCTAGCGGCATATGCCTCGGTCCTCCCACTAATAACCAAGTTGAATACGCCATTGTCATTGGCCTTCTCTCAGAAGCTAGTCACCTTGGTATTCACCACCTCTGTGTACTCTTATATTCCCAGTTGGTCGTCCATTAGCTAAACAACGTGTACAATGTTCGTGATCCATGTATTTATCACAAGTACTTGAAAGTCAAAATGCTACTCTGAAATTTTGAGTCAATCACATTCACTCATATATCTAGGAACCACAACTGCTACCTTCTGTATCATTGACTGCCACCATGGGTCCTCTAGAAATCCTTCCAATAAACCCTCAAAGTGCCTCTACAACTCCTCCATCTCCTGGACATGAGCGTCATGTTGTACTATCCAATGGACACCAACTGGACCTGCCTTTGTTGCATGAGTTGGACCATCCCCTGGATCATCATAACGTCATCATCTCCAGACCCACCTCCCCTCGTCCTGCTCATCTGCCAATCCCTAGGCCGCATCTACCTCGTGACCTCTAGGTCCAACATATGCATTCCACAACTAGTACAATTGTCTCAGTACCAACAGTATACACATATATAGGAAAAACAATTAAAAAAAACTACAGATGCAGTAATCACTAATATTGACCTCGACCATCCCAATCCTCCCTAAAAGGCAACCACATGTCTGGATGTCGTCAATAGTCCATCTTGTGATTCGGGAAATCGTAGAAGACATGAGGTGTCTACCACCACACCCTCTCAAAATTAGGGGTAATATACTACCCTGCCACACCTCCACCCTGTCAGGGCATCAATGTTGCCCACCGTATCAACCATGGATCTTGCACCACCAGTGGATCCAAAATAGATTGAGGGTGTAACAATACAACTCTCTCAAACATGAATGCACATAGGACTAAGACAAAGGAAAACTCCCCACCCCTAGCTGCCACACACCAGTACAGTTGTGCCACTAGACACACCCACATCAATCGGGCCCATGCGAACATACAACCATTCATGGCCCGCTCAACAACTCCCATCTCCTCCCCTAAAATGTGTTGGTTCCCCAACAACCCATATATATGCACCACCATCGTGTTGAATACCCATAGCTCCAAGTAATCAATTGAGTTGATGCTAATGGAGCCCCCACTCATCACAGTCGCCCCTAAGTAGTAGTGACGGACCAATGTCTCCACATGCACCCCTGTCGGCATCCTCGATTGCTTTGCCAATGCCTCCCCCTAGATTGAGAGACCAATAATAAAATAGATGTCTATATCTATGGTGATCTGAAAATCTCTCCTCGGCACCATGAAACACTATCGATCGGGCTACCACATCTGAACCATGAAGTCCAAGAGGGGCTTCTGGGTATGCATCAATGCGTAATCAAAAAAGCGCATTAATCCCACCTATTCCAAGTGTTGTATGATCTAAGTATAAGTTCCCACCTATCACCTGAGAGACTCCCAATCTCTCTCCCTCCACTTGACCGACATCCTATCTCTCATCCTGGTCACCTGCATCCACAATACAAGGTACTATGTCAGTTCCTCATCATGAAATACTCCAAAAAAACATACAAAACCACCCGCACAACTATTTTTCTAATTCTCGTGAACATCTACGTGATTGTTCCATAAACAGTCATGCACATCCATGCAATTGTTTCAAAAACAGTCGCGCTCCTCCATGCGACTATTTCATAAAACAATTGTGCCCATCTGTGCAATTGTTTCATACACAATCGCTCTTATCCACGTGATTGTTTTCCAAACAGTCACACAGATCGCTCATATCTCGTGCATGCATGTTCCTCACATAGTCGTGTGCATGTACACGACTGATCTTCCCACAGTCACACGATTGTTTAAGTCAAACATTCGCACACAGATTCACCCTCCCCTCCACGCGACTGAAAACCCAAACCCCATGCACATTTGCGTGAACGTCGACGATACAGTCACACACTTCACATGGCCTCGATCATTAAACCCATGCACATGTGTGTGGGGATCACTTAATCACCTACACAGATCTCCTACCCTATCCAACAATTGGTCGTACGACCATCCGTACAGCCCCATGCCCTCCCCAAAACACACCTACACTATGCAGGAGGTTTTGACGGCTTACCTGCATCTCTCGCTACTCGAATCTGACTGGGTATTCTCTCTCACCACTCAAAAATTTCCACGAGACAACTCTCTAACCTCCACAACAACAAGTACAAATGAAGTGGCTATGTGGGCCCCATGCCCTTATATACGCCCTTTGGCCCAACTTTTTTCCACTCGTTCATGAGCATTCGAGCTCCAATTTTCACACCACTTACTCCCATGCGATGCAGATTCCCTCACCTTCAGAATGATACTCTCGGGTTCTCTTTCTAGTCCGGAGCCCCTAGGACCCCCTTCAACCAACCTAGGTATAAGTACGCATCCCTTGTCCACATTTCCTTCTCATGCAATTTTTATACACATGTTTTATTTTTAGCAGATATGTTTCATGTCGGGTATTTGGTTTGAATGTGTAGGTATTTACCTATGTCTCCTTATCACGCTAACATTTATGGCATCTCTTGCTTCCTCTAGGCATATATTTCTAACTGACATACCATTCAACCCTTTTCTCACAGTTTCATTTCCCAAAAGTTCCTCCAGAAAATCATCCTTACTTTTCCCCACCCGGCTCTGCAGTACCATCACCTCCATTTTCCTTTTGGTACCGTCATCTCGTAGCTATCCTCCCTCCCCCCCATGAGTTTTCCCACATTTATCGACCCCTTGGAATATTGACACTCATGTTGTTCTAACCATTAATATTGGGAGTCCTGATAATGTTACATCCCATAGCAAGAACCTCATATTTCTTCCTCCTCATCATGCTAACCACCTACTAATGGACTCCCACCTTCAGATTCTTGGTTACATTTAATGCACCTCTGCATTCTCATCAACCTTCCATATATACCATATGCCATCACTTTCTCATCTGCAACATCACCCTCCATTCATTTACCTAGTACATAAACTAACCAATGGGGCACCCACCCTCCACCTTTCTCCACTTGCACCTCATATCGACCAAGCCACATTTCCCATGGGAACTCGTTCTGTACCTGTACTTCCAACCCCATTATTTATTCATTTGGTAATTGTAAAAAAAACTTTTTAATTTTCAAGAAAGTATAGTAGATTTTGGCCATCGCACCCAATGACAATTTTTTTCCTTGGCACATCGCAACCCTTTTTACCCTTGGTTGGAGCATCTCATTATTCTCCCACACTCTAAACACCATTTGTATCCAAGAAATTGTTTTGACCAACAATAGACCTTTGTGTCCCCTACCACTTTGTATTTTGGCCTATGTTACATCCCCTTGCAGTTTCACCCCCTCATCACAGTTTTCCCATATCTTGTCATCCCCCTGCCACCAAATAGTACATTATGGTTGTTTCCATCCATAAACATCCCCCAACCAAGGATAGTCTTGGAATCATGTATATTCCAAAAGTCATTCATGATTATCACCCCCTTTCCTGGTACCATTACAATTTCTACCACCATGTTGATCACTATGGTATCTAGAATCCATTCGATTATGATCATCGCGTTAAATTTCATGTCGACCTCAACAAATTCCCATAAAACTGACAATATCTTGGCCCTCATTCCATTGATAATGAGTGGCCTTGAACGACATAGAGAGAGTCCTCATTACTCTTTGATGTCATCGATCCCCATGACATTTGACTCCAAGATAATCTCATGTTGCGGTGGATCTTACTTGGTGACCATTGCAGTTTTTAGTAGTAGTCAAATACCTCTAAGTTTGATTAGGCCATCAATGCATCTGAGTCCCTCACCATTCGGTTTAGATCCACCTCAGTCATCGGAATATTCACCGATTGTATTTTTCATCCCCAAGGACACTACAGATATCTACTTCATCAACACGTTCAACTACTCTTACATTTTTATGATCTCATGATACGATCATGGGACATGCCCACCTCATTTGTACAAACATTTTTATTTGTCTTTTTTTATACCCTACTATGTATTGATCTAGCGTCCCCTCTCCCTCTGACAGATAACTCTTGATGCTCCTCACAGACAAGTTTTCTCAATGTCTACTCAATATCACCATCCAAAGAAACTATGATGTATTTCATCTCAATGTCTACTCAATATCACCATCCAAAGAAACTATGATGTATTTCAGTTATACGTATGCTCCTAACCTCACACATTAGGGGGCATATGTTATCATTGGAAAATGGCTCACTACAACTATGGACAATGGATAAAGAAAGAGGTAACAAAAACACAACATACCACCAATATTCATGGAAGTATTACATTCAGTTTGGTAGGAAAATAAAAAAACTATACAAAATTGGTTCTGGAAATCTGTGCACATTCAGTCAAAGTCGTGCGTGCACATCCACGTGGGATAACACGGTGTACAATGCACACAGTTCATGGAGTGTGCGAATGACAGTCAAAATACCCACTTGGATGTTGAAATGGTGCATTAATGAATTTGGTCGAGCCTCAACCATTTTTGGGATGAAGGGAAAACCTCCCCCATACCCAAAATCAGCCTCAAATTTCTCCTTGGGATCACTAAAAGGGATAGGAAAGTACCTCCAATGGCTTCCCATTCACACTTATAACTAGTTGAGAAAAACCTTGCCATCCTCCTATAAATAAAGGGCCATTGCATGCAAAAAAAAAGAAGAATTTAAGTATTGTTATGTTGCTCATTTTTAGCTTTGGGAAGCCACCTTCCTCTTGGAAGTCTTTGAAAATTCATAGCAAGTGTTAGAGCTCTCTCCTCTTGAGTAGCTCATCACTCTTTCTTCACCATTTTCCTTTGTTAGTCATTGATAGTAGAAAGAAGACTGTGTACTTGGGCACTCATGATCCTTCTCAAGGAGGAAGACGGAACTCATAAGTTCCCATATTTCTCCAAGGAGTATTAATTCGAAGATCAATTTACTTGGTATATCTCTCTTGTGGTTTCTTTGTGCATCCATTTAAAGTTATTGTTTGTTTAGCTTAGATTTATTTTATTTTTGTTTATTTCTTGTTTATATATGTTAGTTGAGACATTAACCAACTAACTCTCAGTTGTGCTTTCTGGATGGCCTAACTAGATATTTAAGGGACCTCTTTTTTCCCACTCTTGTGAGAAAAGGAACCCAACAATGGGCATAAGTGGTGTGAACACATAAGGTAACAAGCCTCTAGGGGGCTAGGTGTAAAAGGTGACCATGCCAATGGACCCACCTAGGCCCTAGGTTATGCCAACATGGAAAATTATGTCACTTATGATATTTGATCCTTCTCGATGAGGAGGGGCACATATAGATCACTTTCTTATGCCATCATTTCACACCTAAGAGGAGGAGTCAGTCAATGAATTGATAAAAAATATCGACTTTTACTATACTAGATTGGATCCACCCAAAGAAATTGGTTACTTGCTCAAACTCCTTTGAATCCATCCTTGGCCTTGGTGACAATGAGGAGATGCATGGTATTGGGAGTTAGCAATGAAGGTTATCTCTTGTAATTTTTGGATTCTAAGTGACCATGGTAGAAAACATGTCATCCACCAAGTTCTTTCTTCGATTGGAAGGGTTGATGTATGATGTTTGCAAGTTAAAATCCTTGGGATTTTGTTGAGAATAACTTGTATGTTATATGTTGAATCTCAAGTAGGCTTATGTTGGATCAAAGTGAAATATAGGGAGGGATTATCATCCTCCTCTTCCCCCAACTTGATAGGACAATTGGGGATTGAGGTTCAAATCCCTCTGATATATTTCTTTGAGTTTTGTTGAGTTTGGATCACCAAATTCTAGCATTGGCCAATAATTATTCTTTAAACAATGTCAATAGGTGTGTTAAATATTTGTTATGGCTAGCATATGTGCTACAAGACGCCTCTTATATAATATGTGGAAACTTCATATTCTGGAAAATTAGGAAGATAATGGGGGTGATTTTATGGGTAAAATCCCATGTGGGTAAGCAAGGCTTGGTTATCTCTTAAAGCTCATAGTGGATTTATGACCCCGACAAATATAGACATGATGGATCCTTGAAGATATGGAGAGGGAAGGAGTTCATTTTCCAATGATTAGATAAGGTTATTCCTAAGAAAAGTTGTGTAGGTGGTACGTTAGTGCATGTGGATGGAATGGACACTCTCTCTAACCACAAACCAATATGATTTATCTCTCAAGGAATATGTAGAGGATGTGGATTTAGAAAACTAGATACATTTTAAACATTTCCCACTTACAAAGCCTGAGTTGTCTTGCATGTATAAAAATAGATTAGAACCATATACCTTGGCCTCATGGGGAAGGTACGGGGAAGATGGTTGGACTATTTGGTATACCATCTCCTACACAATTAATTTTCTCCATGGTTATTGGAATTAGATTTTTTCCATCTTACATAACTAGAATTGGGTAGTTATTTTGAAGAGGTTTCCAAAATGCTACAACCCATTCCTTTTGGCTTTGAAAAGAAGGCACCTTCAAGTGGATAAAATTCATTAAGACCAAGGGTGAAAAATTAGAATTTGACTCTAGTTTCTCTGGATTAGTGATAGGCCTACTAGTGTTTTTCTTAATCCCTTTCCATCAATAGGAGGATGGAGAATTGGTGGAATCCCTTAAGATTGGGAGGGGTCATACCACATACCAAGAAGAAATTAAGCAAGAGTTTTTAGTCACAACTTGATGGTCCATGAAAACAATCATACACAAAGGAAAAACAAAGGACCATGGAAAAATATTTGGATGTAATTCCTATTGAAGTGTTTGAGGTGCAAAAGAAACCTTGTGATAATTCCATCTCCTTAGATGAGTTGTCATTTGATCTCAGGGTGATGAAATACGAGTAATCCCTTATATTGATGGCTTCCTATTTGAGTTTTACAAGGATGCATGGGACTTTGTTGAGCTAAGCTTGATACAAATCTACAAAGAAGCTCTATGAAACCAATTTATGGGTGTGCATATTACTAGGGCTTCATTAAGATCATACTCCAAAGGAGGGGACCCTAAGCTTATTGTTAGTTACAATTTGATCGCCTTGATGAACACCTCAAGGTTCTAGCCAAGGTGTTAGCATTGCCACGGAAGCATGTACTATACAAGGTTTAGACACTAGAGTATATGGGATTTATTTAAGGGTGCTACAAACTAAACAATCACATTTCCATTTTTGAAGACAAGGAGTGGGCTCAGTTATTTGATATGGATGTTCTCTTCAAGAATATAGACTTTGAAAAATATTGTGACAGGGTGTGGAAAAATATTAGGAATACTATTCACCTTCTAGGCCTCTTGATCCGGATTTTATGAGCATAATGAAAATGAATATAGATTATTATTATTATTAACACAGAGACACAAGAATAATGTAGATACAATAACAGAGATACAGTAAAACTGGTTTCTATTCAATAAGAAAATGTGATAACAGAGATACAGTAAAACTGGTTTCTATTCAATAAGAAAATGTGTTGAAACTGTAAAATGGAGTGGAAAACAAGCTTTCTAGAATGGTGGTGACTTATCTCTGAGAAGAGATGTGACGGTTGCACTCATTCGCAAGAATATGGTTACAATGAGGCTCTCCAAGCCTTTTTACCATAAACATGAATTCCAAAACCCTAGACATCCAAAAACCTAACCCTAGGAAATAAAGCACCAAAAGTCATGTGGGCCCTGTTGGGGTAATCTAGTACATCAACTTCTCGGGGTCGTAACTTTCGCATATGATCTCTATTTTAGGTGCACGAGATCCTGTTGGAAAGGTCTATCCGAGGACTACACATGTTTCCATTAGACTTTGACTGTGTCTACAGTCTGAATGTGCCGAGCCCTAAAAACGTTGTTTAGGGCCTCAAAATGACCTCAAAAGTCAGGGACCCGAAAACTAGGAAAAAAATGTCAAACTGAGTCAGTTGGAATAGGTGGGTGGCCATTGCCATCCATATGGATCACCTCTACCAAGGACCTTTGAGAGGTTGTAGTGTATAGGGTAGAGGGAAAAATATGAGAAATAGGAAACCAAGGTTTTGTTGTTAAAAACAAAATTTTGTATCTACACCAAGGTCTTCACAACAAATCATGTTTACTACTCCCCCTATTGGGTTCCATCAAGTTTGGCATATCAGTTCCTGTTGAAGGCTTAAAAAAATTCCTTTGGGCCAATACAACTAATGGTAAAGGAAATCATAGTATTAGCAAGGACCTATATTGCATCCCTCAAGAGTTATGAGGCCTTGGTATAATAAAAATAAGAAATCAAGATTGGGCCTCACATGCTAAATGGATAGTGAAGTTTGGAAAGTCCTATTGACTCCCTACACTACCTAAGTGCTACCTTTGGGCAAAAAATGGTGGTAGGGTTTTCATTGAATAATCTTTTAGTCATTTACACAAAATTAGGGATAGCTAAGGCCTTTGTTATTCAAAGTATTTAGAAGGCCTATGAGGCCGTCAAACCTCTCCTTTCTTATAGGGGTATTGCCACGTAGAACAAGTCTCTTTTTCATTGATTGTTGTCTCTATTAGTCCCCTCTCCTCTTGTGTTTATGGAAAACATTAATTGAATTGGTTTGTTTCTTTGCATGAAATAATTAAAAGAATATCATTCATCCAATGACTGACATGTTTGATTCTCAAAGATGAAAGTGGTTTCCATGGTTGGACATGAAGTGGAATTTCAAGTTGGGAAATATTGATAAATTTGTAGTGAAGCGAGCTTAGGGTTTGGTGCTTGACAATATGGTGCTCAATCTAGGCCTGCAAGCCTTGAAGGCTTGGTGGAGGGATTGGTAGTTTGGGGAGGGAAACAACATTCACAAACTACAATGTTGACCTTGACTACATGTGGTTATATCTTAAGTTTATGTTGGGAGGTTGGCTCAATAGCCTATGGTGAGTACATTTCAAATAGAATCCCTAGATTTTGAGTTTAAAAAGACTTTGGAAGTTGGTCCTAGAACTAAAGAAAGCAATGTTTGTTTGATTTTTTATTAGTGGGCACCACCACTTGGGAATATGATCTCTTACCTGGTTGTTCCAAACCTACACTACACTCAATGTGAGTAAGCTAAAACCCTAAATTATCTATTATGGTTCCCAAATCTATGCGGGCATTGGAAAAGTCTCTTTTCCATTTGTACCTTACCAACGTATATCCATCTTAAACTTGGATCTATCAAGCACTGAGAGGGATCAAATTTATTAAGGTGATTTTTTTTTATCATTTCATTCCATGTCAAGTATTAATTCCTTCATATTAAATGATAAAAAAGAATTACACCTTAAGAAATTGATCCTTCTCAGTGCTTGATAGATCCAGGTTTAAGATTGATCTACACTGGTTTGATATTTTAGATGTGGTCATGTACATGTGTACATACATAGTTCTTAAATTTTTATTTAATTTTTTTGTTGTCATGTAAAGTAACATAACATTACATAACATGATAACATATCCCCCATACTGGGTTGTACAGCTCCTCGCTACTCTTGATGCAATTATAAATTCCATCATATGCAATGTCACTCTCTTAGAGGATAGGCTACCTTGGGCCCTTGATTTCAACTCAACTTGGATGATTATATGCTCATAGATGCTTTACTTTCTATGGAAGAAGTGTAGTGATGTAATATTTAGTAAGAACTAGCCTTCATGTACATTCTCCGAGTATGAAAATTCATTAACACATACAAGTATGTCCTTACGAAGCATTGTACAATTTTTTAATATAATAATGTATATGGATTACTTGTAACAACTATTATATTTATGGGAGTTTTCCCCTTGCACGATAAGTCAATAGCCACTTGGCCCCTCTCAACTTATGTCAGCATGGAGTGGTTTCCACTAGACTGGAAGACTAATTAGAGAAGGGGAGGGTAAGTGTGTACTATATTGCCTACTCCCACCCCACAAGGAAAACACTATCTAGCCTTAGACCTTGTTATCTCTGAGGATCTTGAACCTCTAGAGGTTGGTGACAGATGGGAGTCGTCAATTAAAGATCCAACTACAATAACTAGTTAAGGCCCAAACTTGGCTAGTCATCATGAGCCCCCCATACTATTAGGATTATTATCTATTGTTGTATGTATCTCATTGTAGATCATGTGTCTCTTGGACCTTTCTACTTTCTTTTTTGTAGCTCTATTCTCTCAGGGGTTATGACTTAAGCTAACCTGATTTTGAGTTATTTTTTCCCTCATGTTAGTGGTCGATGTATTCATGGGCCAATGTTTCTTTTTAAAGTGTTATATTTTTTATATTTAATAGTTAAAGGAAACAAAATTGTGAACTAGGTTTTAGATAACTAAAATTATAGTGTTAATTTATTACTATGTTCTTTTGGGGGGGTGTTCATTTTCATGTGTTCTACTTAATTAGTGTATTGTTATAAAGGATCAAGGAATCACATATAAATTTGGTAAAACAAATCTCTTTAAAAAATTTCCTCTAAAATTTAAAATAATAGTAATTATTATTACTATTATATTAAGTGCACAATTTTTTAAATGTATTTCTAAAATTACTTAGAGCAAAGCCCGAGGAAAACCCTCAAGTACTTCCCTTCATTTTGAGGATGCTACTAGAATATTCAGGAAACAAGTCTAGTCAACAACAAGGCTCGAAGTCATTACAATAATATACTCGTTAAGATCTCAACATGTCAATTGTGGGAATTGAACTTGGGTGGAGAGGATAACAATCATTCCTCCCAACCACCTGAGCTAAACCCAATTGAAAAAGGAAGAGGCCACTCTATAGAATAACGATAATATTAAAAGTATTATACATCTAAATTTAAGGAGAAGGGTTTAGCTTTGACCACCTATGGGTCTGAATCGAGTCGATCTATGTGATCCCCTTCAGAGGTAGGCCTCTCTTTAACGATGGCGGGTCCTTCCCTAGGTGCTATTGCTTTTCCTCATCATGGGTCTGCCCATGACACGTCTTCTGGTGGGCCACTGGGGTACCCTCTCAGCGATTCTCTGTCTAGTTCCGCCAGGGTAGCTCCTTCCATGACATCATCAAAATATCTGTCATTTCCCCTTCTTGTTTGGTGCATGAGGCTCTGACTCCTTCCATTCCTATGAGGAAGGATGTTATTTCCAAGATAGCTCGTCTCAACTCCACTACTCTCATTTGTCGATTTAATGGTCTCTAGCCTTGTCTCAGCTCCACTACTCTCATTTGTCGATTTAATGGTCAATGGGTAGAAGACGAGAGCAAGAGCGTATGCATGGAACAAACGAACACGTAGTAGGGACATGAGCAAACACGTACCAAAGAGATGACAGGGGTCAAAACAACCTCGATATGAGGCCAAATAAGACCTCAAAGTTTAAACTTTGGATTAAAACGTCTTCGACTACGTGTGAGAATGATTAAAATCAACGATGTGATTCGTATACTAAATAAGACCGTGTCTTCTTAAAACTTAGGTTAAAACATCACTTCAAAAATGAAATTCTTTAAGACTTTGATTTGGGTCTTCTTAAAACTTAGGGTAAATCATTGGTTCAAAGTGAAATGTTTTGAAACTTTGGTTAAAAGTTCGCTTTGATTTGCGTGCAAGAAGGAAAAAATGATTTATATAGTCCCTGCTGCCATTTAGTGCGGGGACTAAAAATAAACTCAGTTGAGCCTCACTTTTTTTTTTAAGAATAGGAAGCCATTTATAGTGAAATTCTTTGTGATTCTCAACGACACAATTACACATGCTTAGCAGCTTGGTTCACTGGAATCCATGTATTATATATAGGTCTTTATTCATAATTTCTCGAAGCTTGGTCCATTCTCTAAAACATATTCAATTAGGTTCTCCTTGTTTATATTCGACATAGTATTCCATTCTTGTTTTGGATCAACATGGTTTCCAACTTTTAATAACATAAATAACAATTTCCATTAAATTGGGTGGTAATAAAATGATATCATCACAAATGACAATTTAATAAACTTGGTGATTCACCTTAACGTCATTAACAATAATGGTTTGAACTTTGCAATAAGGCTTCAATGTGCCCACAACAAAATCGATTGAAATATTCCCACATTTTGCTCATTCTTCGTGAAATATCCCTTTAACCAAAATGGACCCTAACACTATACCAAATATTAATAATCAACGTAGATCCATCTTAACTTCAGATCCATTAAGCACTAATAGGGATAAAAGGAAATGACACGAGAATCTCTTGGTACTTAAAATATCCATAGTTAAGATGAATCTATGCCAATGTGTGTTAGTGTGTATATTAATGCATGGTGTTTTTTTCTTAAATTCTCCTTTTTACATAAGTATTTTAATTTATGAGAATGGCTCTCACACATCTCATCCATAGTGTGTTATTATTATTATTTTTTAAATATTATGTTGAGCCAACTTATGCCATGTGTCACGTCAATGTTAGTCACGTATATTACACATTTGGACCCTCATAATCGATTTTAGAATGCACCTTGTTTCTCTCTATACAACTACATATACAAAGAGGCATAAAGATGCACCTATCATAAATTATCATCCATAATATGTGCATGAGGATTGGGGGAACAAAGTAGTCTAAATGCGGGATGAATTGGTCTTTTTTTGGATGTTCAAAATTACTGGAGGGGAAACTGACATTTTTGGCTTGAAATTCGGCATGAATAATTTTGGATTGATGGAATCACAAATAACAAATGTTAATATTGCACAATCTGGTTGCAGTAGGGTATTTGAGGGTGTTGAATCCATTTCTACATTAAAAACAACAAATTCATCGATACAAAATCGCAATTTCAATAAAGACTACTTGCTTGGATTTCGATGATGACAAATTGAAAAAAATAAAAAAATGTAGAACATTTAGCCTAATTCTAGGGGGGACCAACACACACAAGTTGGAATGCACTTGCAATTCCTAAAGAATGGAGAAACACATCTCCATGTGATTCTCTATTGAAAGAGATTGCATTTCATTGATTGATAATAGATTGGTTAATAAAACTCTCAACTAATAACTCCCCACTAACTTGGTGATCTCCATGTGATTCTCTATTGAAAGAGATTGCATTTCATTGATTGATAATAGATTGGTTAATAAAACTCTCAACTAATAACTCCCCACTAACTTGGTGGGGAGTCATTAATATGAGTAGCAAGCAACTCTCAACAAAGTTATTGATGAGTCATTAATTACTCTAACATCAAATTAATGAGCTTACAAACAAATGGGCATATACAAAATAAGTCGTGTATAAGTACACAACGCTCTACCTTGCTTTAGTTATATGGCCATTCTAAAATTGATGCATAATATTCAATGTAGGCATGCATAGAATTATTGATCGTAATAGACATCATCAAGCTCACTCAATTCCAAAATGAGTGATTTAATAAGTGGACAAACTCAACCTTTCTAGTGAGTTTTGTTTTTCCCAGTGACTTAAAGTTATGCCTTGACCTACTCGTTTTTCTCAAAATTTCTCAAAATGAGTTATCTTAAAATGGACCTGAACTTGTAACATCAAAGTTCCATTGACAAAATTATCATCAATCAAACAAAACCATATCTTTTGAAAAAAACTCTATCAATTTTGAGAAATAATTTTAACAAATACAATTTCCACCACTTAATTTACTACAATCCAAAATGCCCATATAACTTATTTTACTTCTTGGATGATAATCAAAAAGAAGAAAAAGACTCCTTATCAAAAGAAGAAAAAGACTCCTTAAGATTTGCGTCGACCCCATTATCTCTCAATGCAGGTTGGACGATAATCAAGAAGAAGAAAAAGACTCCTTCAACATCCCAGCCAATGGTGACCATAAGTAAGGCTTGAAATCCAACTTAGTCATGTATTGTTTTTGTTGATTACTATGCCATCAATTTGTTAGAATATATTCCTATAAGGGTTTATGGAATGTAGTTTTCTTGGACAAGTGACAAACTAGGCTAGTGAATTTTAAATCCGGGTTGTTAAGCCTTGCCAATAGTCTTTGGATATATTTGCTATTGGTAAAGGAAATTTTGAACTATTTGTACCTCTTATGTGTACTCGTACACATCTTTTATTAATAAAAATTTCCTCATTTTTCAATTAAAAAAAATTAAGGAGAAATTATGGTGCAATAAAAAATTGGAGGACAAAAGAAAATTAAGATACTACAAGGATGTGATCAACCTTAATCTAGAATATCAAAAGTATTTCTATATTTTGATTGTTGTAAAGAAGAAAATCAACATTGCTAAAATAAGAATAAAGTCTCACTAGCTCCATAGTGAAATAGGGCATTGGATTTCCCAAAATGTAGTGTGTCGAAAGAATTTTGTAGCACTAAGAGGGTTGAAGATAGAAAAACATTTTCTCTTACAATGTAGTAATGTAGTGAGTACATCCACATTAAATCACAATTTCAAAATATTTATTACAATAACAACCTTCTTAACCTTTTAACTCATCAAAACTATGGTGATTTAAGAACACTTTTTATAACAAACCTTCTTAACCTTTTAACTCATCAAAACTATGGTGATTTATGAACACTTTTCATAAAGCTTTCTTAACACAAATAAAATTATAGAGCAAATCAAATAATTTCTTATTTTTTTCTTAAAGTATGATAAATATAATATAATTTAAATAAATATAAACCATCATTATTATTTTAAATAATATATTTTTTTTTTCCCAACTTTTTATACATATTAATTAATAATGAATATTATATGTAGATCTTATTTTTTGTTTTTATTGAGATATAGGTTAATGGTTGACTTAGCAGATCACCATGTAAACAATCTAATTCAAAATTCATTAAATTTAAAATCTAAATGTAGGACGAAGATATTTCACCACCCAAAGTTAATTTATCCAAAACCTAAATATAAACTTAATTAATATAATAAGAATAAGAAGTAAAACGTAGACTTTATACGATCTCCAACCTTTAAGGATATTTTTACCTAGTCCAATGGATTTAGTTATTAGTAGAATTTGACCATGATATGCATTCATTAAAAAAAAAAGCCTTATGTTTATTTAAGAAAATTTTCCAAAATTAAGTTATTAAAAACATTTTCCAAAATTAAGTTGTTAATTAAGTCATTTGCATATATCTCATAACAGTAGATTCCATTGTTATTTGGCATTTTGCGGTAGCTTTGGCTTAAAATACCACATAATTAATAGAGGAGAAATGCAGATATTGAACAAATGAAATAATGGCGGCCTTCACAACGCTCACAGCCTTCACCCTCCCAAAATCAACACGCCATCCTGCCTCCCAGGCTGCATTCTGTGCACCCGTTTGGAAGCCAACCAACTTCAAAGCCGCGGGAGCTCACAGGTGGTTTGTTACAACATACAGTTTTCTTTCTGTCATGTTATCTTTACAATTTTCGTGTATTTCATTGCCTTTGAGAGTTAGTGAGAATTCCAAGCTGGAATGGGTTTTGTTTGATTACAATTCTACAGTGGGTTTGATTTTTTAAGATTCTTTTTACGTTGTATGATTACACAGCATATCAATCCGGGGTCAGTTTTTAGCCTCTGTATTGAAACATGAAGTTATATCTGAGGTCTCTGCAAGCACTGTGATTGGTACTGAAACGCGTGGTGGGAGTGCTAAGCCTGCTGCTGTTTTGCCATTTAGAATTGGGCATGGTTTTGATTTGCACCGTCTGGAGCCCAACTTACCCCTTATTATTGGAGGGATAAACATACCCCATGATCGAGGCTGTGAAGCTCACTCTGATGGTAATCTCAATTACTCTGTTTTCCATTTATTTTTAAGGCCATTTGAGACTAAGGTGGTCTATGGACTATCTAATTGATTGTTGTTTAGACCCCATTGTCTAGGACCTCTGCTATTAACTTTACTGGTTCTTTGAGTTTTCAGTTTGCTGGTAGGTATTGAAAATAGTTGTTGTCAATTTAGTTTGCTACTATTTGTGAAAGAGTCACCAAGGTCTTGTGGGGGTGGTGATAATCTCCCCACCAAGGTTAAAATCTCTCATAGACATGTTTCGCTTCTAGTGGGTTGTCTAATTCCTGTCTGTCAGTGGGTTGTTTCAATCATTTGGGACCAGGTGCAATTCCTATGCGACTTTGTGGGAATAGATGCTCCATCCGTGGTTTCTCAGTAAAAGGGTTCTTCCTCAAGTGTTGTAATCTGGCTACACCTAAATTGCAATATTCTTGAATTGGAGAAAGGCATGCTTGCTGCATGGTGATAAAAGGAAGCATCTGCACCCAACAACTAGAATTAAAACTATTGGTGAAAGAGCATTTGTTGGTTTTCTTGTATTTGAAACGGGGATCTTTTGAAATGGTTATAGTGTGTAAGATTGGTCTTTGGCCTCATTTCTCTTAAATATTTTGCACATTCCATCATTCCAAGGTGTTTTTTAGTGGTTTATCTTTCAACCCATCATTCATATTAGGGCCTCTGTTCTGTGTACATGGGAAGTAACAACATAGGTTTTGAACCTGCAATCCTTGGTTTACGTCTTATCCTTTTGTTTTGAGTTTACGGTGAAACGCCCCCTGCCATGGACCAAACCCACATATCTGTAACTGCAAGTTAAATAACTCCATTAGTTGTGAGAGCATGACTTCTGCTGGGATTGAATGACACCCACCTGTTTGTACTGTAAAGGGTGAAGTGACTGGAGGTTTCGTCATAATTGCAGGGCAATTCATCTCAAAAGAAGCGCAACCCATTAACGCCCACTATTTTTTTCTTTAGAAATCATTGCCATCCATTAACCCTCATTGCTGCTTGTCCCCTAAGTGGGAAAATTGTGTGGAAATCTTACCCTGCTAATGTTCCCTTCACTTTATCGCAGCAACTGCACCACCTGTCCATTCTACCATGCTGAAATTCTTGTATATCGAAAATGCATAATATTTATGGAGATATAATCCAGACTCCAGAGTTCATCATGCTAGAGCCCCAAGTCTTTTTTTCCAAGGGCAAAAAATCTGTGATTTTATTTTAAAAAACAAAATTACATTGTGTTATACTCAGGGCATTCAAAAATGTGGTCTGTAGCCTGATGGAGCAAACAGCTCTGCATACATACCTTATATATCATTGAGTTAAATCAAAAAGGGAAAAACTGCTCCTTGACTTAAAAGGAGATGGATTACATCTTTCAAAAGCAGGATCTGACAACTGTCTACTATCACAAACCCGTGAGCTGTATCAACAAAGAAATATGACCGTTCATGACTTTAAAGGACCAGAATACATTATTGCAAATATCAGAGTCTGCAATCTGTCCACTGTCTGTAGAAAAGGAAAAATTATAGCCAAGGTGAATGAGATAAATTATTTATAAGCCCATCCTGCAAGATGGAAATGGTCCAATTACCATGCTCCAGCCCCAATGCTTCTTTTGAAAGGCCATCGGCTACCCTGTTCCTGTCCCTATGTATATGGGACAAATAAATGTGTGAGAAGGCTGTCATTTGTCATTGTATATCATCAAAGATTCGCTATAAGGTGAAATTTCTGTGTGATGCCTCCTTTTGTAACCATTGGATAACCAGTAGTGAATCCCCAAAAAGAGTTGTAACTGTGTAACATCATATTCTTGAGCCAACTGTAGGGTTAATTTGAGAGCCATCAGTTCACAGTAATTATCAGTTCCCTGCCCTATCCCAGCTGAAATGGTCCAATTACCATGCTCCAGCCCCAATGCTTCTTTTGAAAGGCCATCGGCTACCCTGTTCCTGTCCCTATGTATATGGGGCAAATAAATGTGTGAGAAGGCTGTCATTTGTCATTGTATATCATCAAAAAGTCGCTGTAAGGTGAAATTTCTGTGTGATGCCTTCTTTTGTAACCATTGGATAACCAGTAATGAATCCCCAAAAAAGAGTTGTAACTATGTAACACCATATTCTTGAGCCAACTGTAAAGTTAATTTGAGAGCCATCAGTTCACAGTAATTATTAATTCCCTGCCCTATCCCAGCTTTGAAGGCTATATCCAGAGCCCCAAGTCTTACGAGCTCCAAAAACAACTGAAACTCAGACTTTTGTTTTTGAGGTCCTATAAGATCGGGGATATGTGTTATAAGTTTTCCCACTTTGTTAGGGTTTTCCAAGGGGGCAGTTAATTATAATCTAGCATTAAGACCATATATAGTTGTAGACGGCATTTTATAAGCAAATTAATCTGGGTTTTTGAGAATACATCCCGTCTCTTGTGCTCCTTATCTCAGGTAGATGAATGAAGCACGAGTAGTGTTACCCACAAATCCAATTCCATTTATTCTTTCCCATGATTGTGGTGCAGTTTGACTTAATCAGAGGGATACAAGTTGCTTGATTCGCTTTTTCACTGTGGTCATATAAAGTAGTTGTGATACCCACTAATTTCCATACACAAATCATTTGGCTGTCTAAATAGATACAGATCCATGCCTAGCAAAGCAGTTCTGGCCCCTTGATACCCTATAAAGAAAGCAGTTATCATGGAGGAAGTCGATTGATATTGAGAATTTTGCTATTTCATTTGCAGGTGATGTCCTGCTTCATTGCGTTGTTGATGCAATTCTAGGAGCATTGAGCCTTCCAGATATTGGACAGCTTTTCCCTGATAATGATCCAAAGTGGAAGGGAGCACCTTCTTCAGTGTTTGTGAAAGAAGCGGTATGGATCATTCTTTCAGTTTTATATTTTTGTTCTAAAGTTGAGTTTAGAAAGAACAATGGTAGACGGAGATACCCAGATATTTCAGTTCCCCATGTTCAGCATTGGCATTTCTTGCATTCTTTTGGATTTGGGTTTTATGTAGAGTATGCATATGATGCCACATGTACTGTAACTTATGTCCACAATGTGGTAAATACCACCTGCTAATCTTTATCCCAAAATGAAACCCAATTTTGATAGACTGTGGTGATTCATCAAACTTCATAGAATTTCTTTTGGTGAAGAACCCCTGAGTGAGCTGCCTTCAGCTTAGAATGCCATGATTAAGTAGTAAGGGGATATCTTTCTGTCATTTAATCAGGCCTTCCACCTAGCCTGGGGCTATCTTTTCTGTCAAATTCAATCAGGACTTCCACCTAGTCTGGACTGCTTGGACATGAAGTATGTCTGCTAGAGATAGAACGTAGGTCATCTGCATAACAAATTCTTGAATGTATCACTAGACCACAGCCCCAATGGATAACTTGTACAGATCCATTATTGGGAACATTTTCAATGCCTTCTCTAATTACGTACTCTTACAACCTTTGAAATCTGTTTAGAAACACATAAGAAAATGTTTGTAGGCAAAATGACTGCTGGTACTGAGTTGGTTGTCAATTTTGGTAATAGTTAAAACCTAGCCTTGTCGAGTATAGTCAAATTTCAATCTTCCATGTAAATGCATTGAACTTTATTAAATATTCTTTTTGGGTTGAATATTTATCATTTCTGTTATGAACTAGGAATGGTTTTCTATTAAATAAACTTGCTTCCTTGAACAGTGGCTCTGCATGTTTACAGCATAACTACATCTAGTCCCAGTTTAAAGTCATATTTGTTAAGTGTGCTCATCAGCATGAGATTATGTCCTGAAATATTCATTAAGATGAAGAACTATAAAAAAGAAATGAACCATTTTTTTCACATTATGCATGTCTACTTTCTACTTCTAGTGTATTCTTGATTCACATAAATAGTAAACGGAATGCTAGATGACTCACAAAGTTAGGCAAACCTCTGGTGCCCTGCCACTGGATACCTCACTGTGCTTGTGGAGCCTATTGCAAGTGATGGAATGCCACAAGAATGGAATCCTTGATGAATGACTGGGGTGCTTCAGGTTCTAGATTACCGTTAGAAGAGTGGGTGCACAAAGAGAATGTACTGCAATTTGGGATCATCTAGAGACGTTTCTTTGACAGTTGACATTTTCTGTTTTTGTTTTTCTTAACTACAAAAGGATAATAACTGTGTTTGTAGAAAGAACATTTGATAGCCCTCAACTTTTTAACAATGTATCTTGATCCAAATTATTTTCATTTCCACATGTTCTACTTTCTTGTACTTTTTGGAGCAGTTCTAGGACTGGACTGCTATTTTAAGTTCATGTTTAGTTTTTCTAAGCATTTGATGTAACTCATTCGATGCATATATTGTTGCAATAATTTCTTTAGGCAAACTTTTAGTTCTCCTAGACATTCTCCACAATCTGCAGACAGGATATCTTTTATGTCTACTGCTGACCAAGTGAAAATTTGCAAAATCTATATAGGCACCATACAAATAACTCTGTATTTTAGAAAGGCTTTTTTGGACAAAATGGTCATTTTGTGGCAATGTTTTTCTTACAATTGAAAATCAATCCCCAGTGTGCTCAAAGCACCCTACTCGATGAATAGAGCACCTGTTCCTAATCAGTGGATAATAGGGGACACTTACCTACTCAATGGATAATAGAGGACTGATATAAAGTTAAACCTGCATATGCACAATGTTTCTTGCATTGTTGCTATTTTACTGTCTTTCATTTCTGGTACTTGAGAATCAACAGCTGGGTTAGTTAGACATAGACATGAAGAAGATGATGGCAACCTACCCGGTGTGCATAGCAAGTGGATACTACTTTGGCATTCCTTGTTCCATGGACCAATTGAAGTATTTTCATCTCCATCCCCTTTTTTTACAAATGGGATATAATATTTTAGATGCTTTTGTAAAACTTTCTGCATCTCATTGTTAGTTATACTTGATGAACACTTGCCAAGCAGCTTCACAAATATGCATTGTCTATCTATAACTCGTTTCTTATCCTCTGTACAGGTTAGACTTATGCACGAGGCAGGTTATGAGCTTGGCAACTTGGATGCGACATTGATTTTGCAAAGACCGAAATTAAGTCCCCATAAGGAGGCTATAATAACAAACCTTTGTGCATTGCTTGGGGCTCATTCTTCTCTAATAAATGTCAAAGCTAAGACTCATGAGAAAGTTGACAGTCTTGGTGAGAATCGCAGTATTGCTGCCCACACAGTGGTTCTTCTAATGAAGAAATAGTTGGATTTCCATCCACAGTGAAATGTTGAACATTGAGTGTAACATTGTGTTTCTTCAGGAAGAGGCAACATAACATTCATTGCAAAATGCATGATGCATAAATAGTGATAGGATTTTTATTTTTTTTAATTTCTAAATTGTAAAATATCTCACTGCTTTCCCTTTTGTTGTCTTTATTGGATTTCCAAAATAATGGTCCTTATTCCTAACTTCTTTGGGTAGGTGACATTCTCTGTGATGAAGCTGATTGAGGTTTAATTCTTAATAAAATGTATTTGTCTGAGAATAAGATTATTAGTTAGTTGAGGTATTTTAATACTGGTATAATACTTTGGTTTGTGGAACAATGAAGGAATTGACCACTGTTTTATCCCTGTACTTATACTAGATTTGATAAGAGTAAGGCTAAGATGTTCAATTAGTGGAAGAGCCTTTGCTCATAGTGTTTGTAGCATTGTGCAATGCAGTTAATTTTGCCCAAGTATGGTTCTATTCATTGCCCAAAGGTGTCCTAAATCTTAAAAAATGGTAGGTTCAGCCAGCCTAGGATAAGGGGCACTCAAAATGCCCCCCTTTCTGGCGATAGTTTTTGCTCGGCTTTGGTATAATTTTTGCTATGATCATAGTTTTGTGCATGGTTGAACAATGCTCCCAAGGGTTTCGCCCATTTCTGAATCGACCTAAAAAAATCGATCACAGTGCTGGTTTAATAATAACTTAGGGTTTTGCCAGATTCTGTCATAGATGACAAGAGATGGGGCATTTTGAGTCCCAATTATCAAACGTGTTAAATTTATAGCAGCTGCAAGAGCCATTCTCCGGGAGGATGGCAAAGACCCTAGTTGAGGTCTAGGGCCCCCAGTGCACTCCTGGGTTATTTGGTCTGGGACCAAACAGTCAGTGCCATGGCAAAAGACCCTTCTT